>NW_019060621.1:41256-67188 GCF_000696155.1 Zootermopsis nevadensis | reverse complement strand
AGTAAATACATATACATTTTTTGAATGCAACTCAAAATATAGATGTTACTGACGTCTGTATTTTGCAATTGAAATATTTTTCAATAGAATTCCTTAAGGTCGATTTTAACATTGTTCTCCCTACTCTCTGGAACTTGTACACTTGTTAGCGGGACATTACGTAAAGCAGAAAATGTCTTCTCCTGTGTATCCCATAATCTCTTTCAGTGAGTTTTCCCAACCAAAATTTTGTGTTCGTCTGTAATGAAACATCCAAAAATTCATACTGTCTCTTCTTAAATGTTCATAAGGTTTACATTGCACTGTTAAACAGGTAAGACATCACCCATATGTTAGAGAAAATGATGCATGCAAACCCGTTATCATCGAGACGCTGAAGTTTCTGGAGGAGTCAGAAACAATCTTGGCGTACGACGGGGAATATCGGACTCCGAAGTTTGCCATCCCGCGAATCCCTCATGACATTATCTTTGTTATTGGAGGATGGACCACGGAAATTGTCACTGATTCGATCGAAACATACGACACGCAGGCAGACCGATGGATTAAGGTGAGTGCCACACAACTGCTCCTTTTTGAATAATATCTGCACAAAAAACCTTTTTCTCTTTGCTTATTTCTGCCACATAATTGTTGTTCTTATTTCATTACAAGTATTTGAACCCTCTTTGCCTATTTTTTCGCCTCAATTTATTTGCATTGGATCGGAACGTTCTTTAAAAATAAGTTGCAGACACGAGAATTAAACCGAATAAATAAATTAAATAAACGTTTCTCGTATGTGAAATATGTGTTCAAATTGGAGTCCACAAAATAAATTTTGTTCGCCACATACAACATTTATTACAAACGTCCTACATGAAATGTAATAACAACTTGTCTGGTGAGTTTGGACCTCAAACGAAATTATTGTTGTCCATCATTGTTATTTTGAACATTATAAATTACGTTAAGTATTGAGTAGCGAGAATGTTCGTTATTCGGGTGGTAACGTCGTTTGAAATGATAAGTAATTTCATTTTTTCGGTGGAACGTACTGCCTTCAGCTTCGCGTCGTTAAAACCCCTATCGACAACAGCTGTCTTCATCGCCGTGATAGCCTCATATGTCAGAAATGTATAACATAGTCCACATTCGTCTGAGAGTAGAGACAACACTGGAGTAGAATAGCAGTATATCAGTTACCTACAGACTTCAAGAAAACATTAGTCAATTCCACCATTGCTTCTCACGACATTTCTCGCGTGCGGTAGGCCGGGCCAGCCAGCACGGTGTAGCATATTCGACCTCTGCTCCCTCAGTTCTCCAGAATCTTAGGTAAATAGTTAAACTTTGGTGGACCTCACGAACAAAATAATTATACGTGTGCCCGTATTATGTCGTTGTTGTAGATGGAAGAGGGAGACCCGATGGGACCGCGAGTCCACCATGGCAGCGCAGTAGTCGGTTATAACATTTACGTCATCGGTGGTTTTGACCGCTTTAAATCCTTGAACTCAGTCAGCTGCTTCAACGCAGTTACAAAGAAATGGCGCGAGGTGGGGCCCATGAATGACCGCAGGTAAGACACAACTCACAGACTAACGTACTCCGTCCTTCTTGAAAAGCTGATAGTTGTTCTGCTCGTCAAGAAATATATGTGTACAATGGCTACAACCTGTACCGCTCACATACAGAAACATTCAGTACAGTGTAAATAAATGCACTTGCCTTGGTCTTCGTTAAAACCCGAATAGAAAACAGTTACTATTTCGTTCTTAGTTTCTCCAGGTTTTAAGTATATGATTTTCTTGCTAACTCATTTGAGCTACGATTCAACAGTAGATAATGCAGAGTGAAGTTCTGCGAAAGCGAATCTGTTTGTGTGAGCAACTAATGAGCGTCAAAGCCTGAGGAGCGTGAAGCATATCAACGTCTGTACTCTTTTGTTTCAGAGCGTACGTCAGTGTGGCAGTGCTCGAGGGTCTGGTGTACGCTGTTGGTGGCTACACTGACAAGCGTCGACATAGAACGGCCGAGCGATACGACTACAGGAGGAACCAATGGTCGATGATCGCTTCTATGAACACGCGGCGATCTGACGCAAGTGCGACTGCACTCAATGGTAAAGAGAATCTTGTGAAACAGAACCGATTAAATTAATGAATAATGGCGACGCTATCAGAACTACGAGATAGAATCCAGTTACACCTGCAGGTGATAGAGCGCAGTAAGATCCAGTAACAGACCAAGAGGAATTATTTTATAGAAATTCGTCTGCTTACAGTTGCTAGGACATTAAATGCATTCACAACTACAAATTGTCCCACATCTGTACTATGTACGGATCGGTACAATTATTATACTTAGTACATATGAAACATGTTATAACATTTGTGTCATAGAGCTGGTCTCTCTTTACAGATAAAATCTACGTCGTTGGTGGAATGAATGGCCAAGAATATTTGGCCTCAGCAGAGGTGTATGACCCACAGACGAACGAATGGACAAACATTTCACCGATGTCTTCCCCACGGAGCGGCCTGTCTTGCGTCGCTTTCCAGGGCAGTGTGTACGCCGTAGGTAAGAACTTGCGATTTTGTGATCAGTATTTTTCTCCTGCTTTTACCTCTTATTATGTGATTTGTGTATCGAGGTTTCGATTACTTTCTCCACAATTCTCACTAACAAAAACAACGCGTAATCTTTTCTTGTATTCCTATTATAATATGCCTCAATAGTCACGGGAGTCACTCGTCACTCGTCAGTTGGTCTAGGAATGTGATGAAAGGGAGTACGTTGTTGATAAGTGGGTTCGGAATGCTTTCAACACATGTTTCAATTTTGTAATTATAATCTTCATATGTAACTGTAATCTAATATGCAAATTGAACGTGGTATTAAACTTGGGTTGGGTGACAGCGTAGTTCAGGACAATCTTCTTGTAGTGGCGTACTGTATAAAAGAACTACTGAGCTGTGAGGTTCGTGTTTCATAAATTCCATTGTTCACTAATCGAGCTATAAGGACGAGAAAATGTGCTTCATCATAGCCATTTTATTCTTGATTTTGTACCTGTTGCAAATACGAACATTGCAAAAAGGAGTGAATTGGTTTCTTCTCATTAATGTGGTTTTAGACATTTTTTGTTTCATTCATTGGTTTGTTCATTACGTGGACCGAATTTAATATGTTAGAAGCATAAAACCATACGATGGGGTGGGCGGAGTATGTAGTACGCAAGGAATATAAGAGAAATGCGAAGTATTAATCTGAAAACCGAAGGGAAGAGACCAAGCAAATAGGAGGATAATATTAAAAGTGAATTTAGAAAAAAATAAGTTACGTGAGAACGGTCGAATGATGGGATCTTGAGAACGTGGTAATGAACATTCTGGTCCCCATAACTCATATGCAGTTGGTGATAGTGAGAACGTGGTAATGAACATTCTGGTCCCACTGAAGGGCAGAAATTCCTTGAAAAGTTCAAGGAGTGATAATTATCGGCAAGGACCCTGCTGAATGGACTTGGAACGCGTTTTGTTCGCCAGCCCACTTTTGTATTCTGTGACCTAACACAGAGCATTTCTACCTGCAGGAGGATTTGTTGAATCCTTTGTCACTTTGAGCAGTTGTGAGAAATACAACCCAGAAACAGACACGTGGACCGAGATCTCCCACCTGCTTCATCCACGTGGCTTCTTGGCCCTTCAAGTGATTGACGACGCCATTTTCGCCATCGGTGGTTTCAGAAAGGACGAGAGCTATTGCCGAGTGGAGTGTTTTGACTGCAGCAAAAATGAATGGTTTGTTTGTTTGTTAGTTCAGAATCTTTTCAAAAACTATAACGTATGAAGCATGAACAAGTTATTTTCGATCAATGTGACCAGTCCTACGGAGTCTTTTGGACTTGTGGGCTCTTAGAAACTTTTCGACGTTTCAGAGGCGTTTGCTGCATCCATCACCTCGGCTGTAAGTAAGCCGCAAGGTAAAGGTGGTTTGGGGTTGACTGTTGCCACGAGAGGGGGCGAGACAATGTTTCTATCAAGTTCGGTCATTAAATCCAAGGTATAAGGTTTAAGTATCAGGCTTCGACGTCCCTTCTGCCGGAATACAGAGCAACCCGGTCAAACGTCGAAGACGTTTTGTGTCAACACAGATGACAAGTCACAAAGATAATACCTACGGAATTATTCGACACAGCAGACATCTTAGAACCACAAAAAACGCATTTTTGAAGAAAATTGTTAAGTTTTTGTACATAATAGTACTGGCATTCTTTCGTTAAACTTAGGTAATGTAAATTTAAAAGAAAAATATTTAAGGGTGAATATAAAGGTCTTGATAAGTTTCTTTTCTTTATTTATTTTGTCATGAAGGGCTTACGTATTTTCCGTGGTTCTGTCTTTATGTGAGACGAAATTGGTTTTGAGCTTTTGATGATGTGTAACTTTCCTTATTTTCACTTGCAATTTTTCTCAAACTGCAGGTACGAGGTTGAGGGCATGAATACATGTAGAACTGGGTTGTCGGCCTGTGTAGTCAAGGGACTTCCCAATGTAGGCGACTACATCTACAAACACAGGGATCTGTTAATGGAGGAGGATCGGCAGAGACTGCTGAAGGAGTTGGAAAAAAAATGGGAAGAAAGGAAACAGCAAAACCAAGATCTCGACGACGTTTACCCCGAATAAGACATAAATAACCTTTATCAAGATGTCAGTTTTGAAGACGACATCTAGGTTCACCACGATAATGATGATAATAGTATATAGTGGGCGTGGTAGGACATCAGCAGAGTGATAAGAAAGACGGCAAACGATAAATAAAATATTGTATTAATCTAAGAAGTGTTTTATGTTGAATACGTATTATTGAACTGTGTTATTTTGAAAAGGTTTAATTCTGTTACAGAAACGAAAATAAAACTGTAGATAAGGCATAAGGCGAAGCACTTTATTGTTAACATTAAACTGTATTGACTATTTTTTTGCACGGTTGCCTGTAGAGTAAGGAATTATGCAGAATAAAACAGTGAACTTTATTTGTCTGTCCTAACTGTGTGTAAAATCCTTTCAAGCTGACGCTCGCGTACCCCAACCTCAAAGAAAACACAAAGCGTTTCCATAACAACGATCAGTTGGTTAATGCTGTTCACGGAGGTAATCCCTGTTTATTCTGAAAATCGTATAAAACCCATAAATACACCTTAAGGACAAAATGCAGAGATGCTGATTTTTAAAGCGGGTAGTACGTGCAATTGCTACTGGGCTTTCAGGAATCAAAGTTCTTTAAAGTAACCAGAGTGACCTTGACTCGTGTAACACATTGACCTTCACTGAACTTCCGAAGGAACAACAGTGTTGCTACTTCACATCGAGATATCGAGGGACGTATGAATTAATTGGCCAGTCAGGATGGAAATAGCAAAGATTGAATCGGCCCTCCCTTCCTAACACTGTATATCCCGTCTGATTTCCACCGTTATTTCAGCCCTGAAGATGGAGACAGTACTCTTCTCCGAAACGTTGACACCCACCGGCCAGTCCACACGGCGCCAGAACCCAAAAGAACATCAATATTGTCAAAGCCATCAGAAACTGTAAAAAATGCAAACACCCACACCATTTCCTTTTTGCGACCAGCGCGCATTCTGGTGTCGAAAAGTGACCTCAGTTTTTCTCGTTCGTACGTGTTTTACAGTGTGTTAAGACCAAGGGCGTGGCGTCTCAGGTAGGGCAGTCGCAATGACAATGACCAGCGTTTCGGAGAAACATGCTGTGTCCATCTTCAGGACCGAGTCATCTACCCACAAGTCGACACTATGATACTTCTGAGAAGACCAACATCGACAATTCACCCAATTGTTGATCATTTCCTTTTCAGAAAATATACGTAGTTCATGTCACACAACGTTACCTCAGCTATGCTAGAATATTTGGAGTGCAGGGGGGCACGTATAAGAAATAGACGGCACAGAAAGCGACCCTTATAAGGGCCCCTTTCTCTTATCATCTCCATTTCCGACAAATCTGGCGAGGATGTGGATCTTCCCCTCTCTCCTAATGGCTGCTTTGCTGTTATCCGTTCCTTGTTTAATTCCCCGTTGGTCCACTGACGCTTCTGCCTTGATTTCAACACGATTGATTCTTCGGGCCCAGGACTCCGCCCACAGCTTTTGTTTTCTGTTGTCGTAATTGTCTTCAGTCTCTTCACTTAGTCCTGATAATGCAGGCAGCGAGGACCTCTGCAGTATAATCCGGACGTCAGCGATTCCCTGGGGAACGGAATTTTAGGCTGCCGAGGTACTTAACATCGAATCCATGATAACAATATCACGTGTTATTTAGCAACTGAAACCAGCCAATTCCTGATAGGGTGGACATTCTGAAGTTCAGAGCCTTCGAAATCAAATGCGGTCTATTACCCTGTAAGACGTTGGTTAATCTCGCACGTATCTCGTTTGTGCTTCCAGAAGCTGAGAAGTTGGAGGTCGTGTCCGATCACTGTGCAAATTGCACCTTCTATCACGTGGCAGCCCACAATTCTCTCGCACATCAAACGATTCGGAATCTGAAGTTCAATATTTCATCGCCATCTTACCGACACTTGGATCTTCCATTGACACACTGCCTAAGGCACAGAAGCAGTCATTCAGAATTATAGGAACTAACAAGGAGTCACGCGAAAACAAAAACAATGCACACATTGTTCAAACAGCGGGGGCTATGTCGATTATACACATCATTTTTCTGTAGCAACTAAATTGCTACGTTCTGGGACATGCTTGGCGTCTCGCCTCGCTGCTTCGTCTGAGCTTAAATTAAATTAAATCCGTGGCGTAACAGCTCCAGAGAGCCAAAGCCGACTAGCTTGACTGCTGGCCTCACGTTCACGATCATCCAACCAGATATAGGGTGACGTGTGGTCAGCACGACGAACCCCCAGCCATTGCTAGCTTTCCTGACCGGATTACGCTACTCATTGTAGCTCCCCAATTTCCTCACGATGCTGGGTTGGCACCGGTCCCATACACTGGTCGAAAGCTCATGAGAAAATTTCTTCTCCCCCGAGACTCCAACCAGCGCGCATTCCGTATCGTTGGTCCGAAGCATGATGCCTCAGACCGCGCGGCTACGGCGCGGGACTCTTCGTCTGAGCTTAGTGCGGAAATTCCCTCTTCTGGATCACTAAGAGCCGCATCATCTCTTTGCTTGTGTGTAGTAAGACTTTCTTTACTTGCAGACTTTCGTTATTTACACTACTGAACTTGCGCAAAACGTTCATCATTTCACCCAGGATCAGATTTTCAAAACAAACCACGTCCTCTGTTTTCCGTCCTGAGGACACACATGATTTGAGTCATCCATATCATTCGCGTCGGAAATTAGTCCCTGGCTTTGAACGGAGACTTCTTAGATCTGGTCATCCGTTGTAATGTTTTGAATTGCTTTTTGGTTTTTTCATGAACAGTTATTTCGTATTATATTTGCGGAAGTTCGTTATTGGCTCGCTGATGCGTGCGCCCTCCAGATCCTGAACTTCGCCCCTTAACGAACCTGCTCTTCTAGACATGATCGCACCTCGACATTGGAGTGATCTGGAAAAATTGGTTCCCGACAGCTTACAACTCTGACCTATGCCTCCTAGTGGCATGCCCCGAAAATGTGTCGACCCATAGGCTAAACTAGGTGCCTTGCTAGGTGCAATGAGTGTGGGAACACTAAAGGCTTCGGGAGAGAAGGCTGAAAGAAAACTGTAGCCTGTTCTATGGGCTGTGAGGTGGCAGCCCCACCATAGGACTACGCCTCGAATGATTGGTTATCATTCAGCCGGGAAAAATTAAGAACTCGGATACTCTAAGTGACCTGGCGGATCCCAATGGTTACACAACAAGAAGGAAAAAGAATAATTCTTTGGCTCCTGATGGTAAACTAAGCATAGGGACCGGGAATGTATGTGTTGTTTGTAATAGAACGATCAAAAGAAAGAGAAGAACGTAAAGTAGATATAATAATTCTCACTGAAACAGAGAAAAATCCTCAAATGAACACAAGAATTTTATCATTTTACGCTCGTGTATAGTGAATGGTGTTACACAAAGGGTTAGAGCTCAATCTGGAGAAGCGATATTAATAAGCCATAAGTGGAAAAATAAAATGCACAGTTAACCAATTCATTAATAGCAGAGTTATGACAGTCGGACCTAAAGTGCCTATAGGCTATATAGGATTTGTGGTTTCCACGGCGGTGTGTTTGAAGAGTGCCGTCTTCTGGGTTGTTGCGCTGCGGTGGACATCTACCAGACTACGCGGCGCAACAACCCAGAGGACGGCAATCTTTTGCCTAGGGGCTGTTTAACTGTCATTGGTACTTACGCTACCGAAGAGCGTAGGGATGAAGATTTTGATTAATTTTATGAAACCTTACGAAAGGAAATGAACAGCACAAATAAAAACGATTATCTATTATTGTGAGGAGATCTCAATGCCAGAACCTGCAACAACGCAATATCAGACTTATTAGAAACCAATGGTGAATATATCCTAAACTGAAACGGCGAAGCATAAAGGGATTTTGTGGCATTGATTGAATTAAAAATTACTAACATATTTTTCAGGCATAAAGACATTCATAAACAAACTTGGCATGGAGGAAACTCAAAAATACTAATTGAATTCATTATTATCAACAAGAAATTAAACGATGCTGTTACAGACAGAAGAGATTATAGAGGAAAAGATATTAATTCAGATCACTACCTGTTAATAAAAAAAATTACATAATCAAAAGATGGAAGCACTGTCTTAAGAAACACAAACCAACCGAAGAATCTTACAATGTTCACTTGCTTCAAAAAGAAAGCACAAGAAATTTGTATCAGAGGAGATGAAATGAATATGAATATATACACCAAACTGCAGAAACATTGAACATTGAAGAGAAATGGGAGGATTTTCAGAATTTAATTTTCAGGGTCGCAGGGGAAGTGCGCAGTACAAGGGAAAAACTAAACGATTAAAGTTTGGAATGATGAGTTACACACTGCTATTAAGGAAAGAAAAGGAACACTACTTCAAATACCTACAGATCCAAGACAAAACGGCGGATTACAAAAAGGCGCGTGCAGCAGTGAAAAGATTAGTACGAAAAGCAACAGAGAAGCATCGGATCGATAAGTAGGTACGTTATATCATGATATTATTCATGGTCGACAAGATTTTGCGTACAAAGTCATAAAACATTTAAATAAAGAGGAAAAATGACATAGCAAACATAGAGGCAATAAAAGAATAATAATATTGACATCCCCCTCTCAGAAACTTGTATACAAATAACAAACACTTACTCGGAGAAATTAACTCAACATTAATAGAACTTGATATTACAGGATTTAATGAGCTGGACGAAATAATGACAATATTAAAAATTAAAAAAAAAGCAACAGGTATTGACATCATGAACATCGAACTTTCAAAATATGACCCCATAAGTGTTAAACACAGATTTTTAGACATAATAAATATTTTCTGCAGAACATACTATATCCCAAAATCATGGCTAACAGCACTAATTACAACTATTTTCAAGAGAAGAGAACGAAAACGATGCCAAAATTAGGGGATCCCAGAGCAGAACAGGGCCACGGGGCAAAACAAAGTATCGGCTTTATTTCGTCTGCAATGCGTTGCGATCTATCGGGACTGGGTGAAATACCATTACCATACAGCACAGGGTCATGTCATGTCAGTCGGCGCCATTTTGTAGTTCAAGTTTCTGAAATAATCACCCACACTGGATTTTGCTCCTATATTTTAAATTTTTTTGTCAACTTCCAGTGGATATAAGGCCTATTCATTATTTATATTCACTTTGTTGAATGACGCATGTCACAAGGTGTTTTCTTGAAAGTCTTAAAGATATACTATTTTTATTTATTTTAATGATGTCAGTTTTGGTGGGACAATCCTAATTTGAAAGAGAATATTCGGGGTAGGGCAGAATGGGATACCCAGAGAAGAGGATGAAATGGCAAATGCCTGTAATGTGGCGATGTCTATTAACAGTATATTGAAGGGTGGATCCGGGATTCGTCTTGCTTGATGTGGGCCCATAACTCATGTGCAGTTGGTGATAGTCACGATGATGGAGGTGCACATGTGTGCCTCTGTCGTAGGCCTTATTAGATTATGAATATGTAAAGTTTCGATATTTTACATTGGATACTAAATCATTTTATATCCCACGTCATAATTATTAAATAATCCTTGTCTTCTTAGAACTTTTCAAATATATAGCAATCATGCTCTATCTTGCCCCGGGTACGGGGCAAAATGGGGCAAGTTACATTCTTGTAAAGAATTTAATATCTAAAAAACTGTAACTCTTAGAACTAAACAAATAACTCATAATGAATTTCAAATATACAATAAATTCACACAAGGTTACTCAATGTGTTTGTCTTTATTATTGTCTCTTCCACGTGCCTCCAAAAACTAAGTTTCCCGTTCTGACCTGGGCTCCCCTACAGGCCTGAAGAAGCATATTTAAGACGCTATAAGTGTTTATATACAGAAGTAAACTTGTCAAGGGTGGTTTATATGAACATTATGTAATGTATTTAGTCTGCTAATGCATGTTGAATCCCTTCGAGACGTATCCAATCATATCTGAACGTCTTCGAATATGTCCAAGCCTTTGTAAACTTGTCATGATTATTGTAGATGAATGAACTCTAAATGGCGGTTTGTTTGAAGAGTGCCGTCTTCTGGGTTGTTGCGCTGCGGTGGACATCTACGAGACTACGCGGCGCAACAACCCAGAGGACGGCAATCTTTTGCCTAGGGGCTGTTTAACTGTCATTGGTACTTACGCTACCGAAGAGCGTAGGGATGAAGATTTTGATTAATTTTATGAAACCTTACGAAAGGAAATGAACAGCACAAATAAAAACGATTATCTATTATTGTGAGGAGATCTCAATGCCAGAACCTGCAACAACGCAATATCAGACTTATTAGAAACCAATGGTGAATATATCCTAAACTGAAACGGCGAAGCATAAAGGGATTTTGTGGCATTGATTGAATTAAAAATTACTAACATATTTTTCAGGCATAAAGACATTCATAAACAAACTTGGCATGGAGGAAACTCAAAAATACTAATTGAATTCATTATTATCAACAAGAAATTAAACGATGCTGTTACAGACAGAAGAGATTATAGAGGAAAAGATATTAATTCAGATCACTACCTGTTAATAAAAAAAATTACATAATCAAAAGATGGAAGCACTGTCTTAAGAAACACAAACCAACCGAAGAATCTTACAATGTTCACTTGCTTCAAAAAGAAAGCACAAGAAATTTGTATCAGAGGAGATGAAATGAATATGAATATATACACCAAACTGCAGAAACATTGAACATTGAAGAGAAATGGGAGGATTTTCAGAATTTAATTTTCAGGGTCGCAGGGGAAGTGCGCAGTACAAGGGAAAAACTAAACGATTAAAGTTTGGAATGATGAGTTACACACTGCTATTAAGGAAAGAAAAGGAACACTACTTCAAATACCTACAGATCCAAGACAAAACGGCGGATTACAAAAAGGCGCGTGCAGCAGTGAAAAGATTAGTACGAAAAGCAACAGAGAAGCATCGGATCGATAAGTAGGTACGTTATATCATGATATTATTCATGGTCGACAAGATTTTGCGTACAAAGTCATAAAACATTTAAATAAAGAGGAAAAATGACATAGCAAACATAGAGGCAATAAAAGAATAATAATATTGACATCCCCCTCTCAGAAACTTGTATACAAATAACAAACACTTACTCGGAGAAATTAACTCAACATTAATAGAACTTGATAATACAGGATTTAATGAGCTGGACGAAATAATGACAATATTAAAAATTAAAAAAAAAGCAACAGGTATTGACATCATGAACATCGAACTTTCAAAATATGACCCCATAAGTGTTAAACACAGATTTTTAGACATAATAAATATTTTCTGCAGAACATACTATATCCCAAAATCATGGCTAACAGCACTAATTACAACTATTTTCAAGAGAAGAGAACGAAAACGATGCCAAAATTAGGGGATCCCAGAGCAGAACAGGGCCACGGGGCAAAACAAAGTATCGGCTTTATTTCGTCTGCAATGCGTTGCGATCTATCGGGACTGGGTGAAATACCATTACCATACAGCACAGGGTCATGTCATGTCAGTCGGCGCCATTTTGTAGTTCAAGTTTCTGAAATAATCACCCACACTGGATTTTGCTCCTATATTTTAAATTTTTTTGTCAACTTCCAGTGGATATAAGGCCTATTCATTATTTATATTCACTTTGTTGAATGACGCATGTCACAAGGTGTTTTCTTGAAAGTCTTAAAGATATACTATTTTTATTTATTTTAATGATGTCAGTTTTGGTGGGACAATCCTAATTTGAAAGAGAATATTCGGGGTAGGGCAGAATGGGATACCCAGAGAAGAGGATGAAATGGCAAATGCCTGTAATGTGGCGATGTCTATTAACAGTATATTGAAGGGTGGATCCGGGATTCGTCTTGCTTGATGTGGGCCCATAACTCATGTGCAGTTGGTGATAGTCTAAATAATTCTTGTCTTCTTAGAACTTTTCAAATATATAGCAATCATGCTCTATCTTGCCCCGGGTACGGGGCAAAATGGGGCATGTTACATTCTTGTAAAGAATTTAATATCTAAAAAACTGTAACTCTTAGAACTAAACAAATAACTCATAATGAATTTCAAATATACAATAAATTCACACAAGGTTACTCAATGTGTTTGTCTTTATTATTGTCTCTTCCACGTGCCTCCAAAAACTAAGTTTCCCGTTCTGACCTGGGCTCCCCTACAGGCCTGAAGAAGCATATTTAAGACGCTATAAGTGTTTATATACAGAAGTAAACTTGTCAAGGGTGGTTTATATGAACATTATGTAATGTATTTAGTCTGCTAATGCATGTTGAATCCCTTCGAGACGTATCCAATCATATCTGAACGTCTTCGAATATGTCCAAGCCTTTGTAAACTTGTCATGATTATTGTAGATGAATGAACTCTAAATTCTCTTAACCTGTCGAAGGCTGTTGAGATCTGCTGAAACCTCTCGAAACTTTTCGATAGCTGTCTTAACCTGTCCAAGTATGTCGGAATGTCTCGGAATATGTGCAAACCGTAGTAAACCTCTCTTAAGTAGTTTATGCAATGTGCTATAATTTAAGACCTGTAGAGACTTCGAAACATGTTAAATTCTGTTGAAACCTTTTGAAACTTGTCGAGTCTAGTCGAAAGCTGTGAAAACATGTCTGTTTCTCCGAATGTGTTCATAAAGTGGTAAAGTTGTAACGACTGGATTATACGAACAATCTGTAATCTGCGTAGACCTGTTGAGAACTGTAGAAAGCTGCCGAAACTTGTCGAATACTGTCCAATTACATCTAAACCACTCGTAATTTGTCCAAACTACGGTAATATCTTCCTATTAACTACACTATTTACAAGCATTTGAATTTCCGTGTCCTTCAATTTATATTTTGAATGGGTTTGTTTATTCCACTGATATAATAAAATAAACACTACAATACAATATTTTATTACCCAGGCCGCAGCTCCCTCATCAGTATTTTTTTGGTACAACAAAATATATTAGAATTATTACTAATATATTCTCATTAGCAGACATTTTTATTCTGTTCAAAAAGAAGTGTAGCTCCACTCCACTCATGATTTCCAAGATATTCAAGGATTAAATTTAATTTATTCCATTTAATAATATTCCAGTAGATGGCAGCAGTAATATCAACTTCCCACTTTCTAAATCGTCTTTGCCTCGATTTTTCTAGGCAACAACACAAATTTCGAACGGTAGTGTTATGAGTTGTTTGCTCTCAGTACATGGGCCTGATTCTTAACAGTGAGGAAGTGTTTATTTATGAATTTCATCCTCCAAACGCCTAAACGGATTAAGATTAAATTTCGTACATGTGAATTATAGAAAGGCGATCTTGCGAATTTCGTCAGTCATAACAGAATCTTGGCATTACCGGCAAACTGGCTTATTTGTGTATGTCAGACCGATTCCTCGCGCGTGGTTTACTTATCGCCCTGACGATGGAGACAGCAATTACTTCTGAAACATAGGTAAACTTATACCAAATTATACTCGCCCCATGAGAACCTGAGATCGTACTGAAGAAAGGATAGTTCTGAATGCTGATCTGTAAAAGAAGACGTAAAAAGATTTTGCCAATTTCAAGTTGTTCGTCTGGAACGACTAAGTCAAGCCGTGGACAGCGGCCAGGATGTCCGACATCAGTCGGAGATTTATGCCGTGTATTTTTCGGCTAAAATCAGACGCTTTGCCGTTGTTCTAGTCTGTTCGGTAAATGTGTTTCTGCCCAGATGCTGAACACTCCTGCTCATGGAAGCAAGCTTTGATTATTTACTGCTCGTGTTTCATCTGGTAACGACTGTTGGCGCTAATTGGCCTGTTGAGTTATGTTATTTTTGTAAGACTTGAGGTTCTCACAGCGGTGAGTATGAAGATTTCCGTCTTCTGGGTTGTTGCGCTGTGTAGTCTGGTCGATGTTAACCAACGTTTCAGAGGTCATACTACCTCCGTCATCAGGGCGATAAGTAAAGCAAACGTATGTAAGGACAGAAACTTCAAAACCCATTTCATCAATCAATACAGACAAACACAGTAACGTCCTTTGCTTTAAGTTGGTTGATTAGAATCTATTTAAAGTCCGGCTCAAAGTAGATGGATAGTGCTGTAATCAATTCCTCAGGGTCACAGTTGTGTTAACTAGTGCCAGTGAATTGTATTTGGGATTAAACACCACATCGCAACAGTCTTTGAGACTAGGTAATGAATACAAACTGAACACTGTGTCTCACCGAATATTTTTGTCAAAAAATTGGTGTTTTTTTCGGTTTGTATTAAACTTACATCCTCGTGAAATTTTAATACCCTCGCTTCAACTTGAACGGGGTCCAGTTTTTAAAAATATGAACAGAATTGAAAACCTGGAGCTAATGGGATGCAATGTAGCTTGGGATGCTTCCAAAGAACAGCATGCAAATTGAGGTTCAAAGAGTCTCTGCCCGTTGTTAATGTAAGGAAAACAAAGTCTGCTGTTGTACTGGACGTCATTTGACGTTAGTTAGATAGAAAATGGCAGCAGAGTACGCTGTCCCTGAAGTAAATGTTCCGATAATAATTCTTACGTTATCGATAAGAATTGATTACAGTGTATACAAGTCTATTGTGTAACAGTGTATAAAGGGTGCATCTCACCAACAACAAGGAGGGAGAGTGGTTACTCTCTCCTCTGTCTCACACGTAACATTACTCGGAAATTCTCTCGTGCTTTACGAGATATTTCTCGTTTCTTGTCTGACTTGTTTGCCTACTCCAGGTAACTAACTGCCGGTTACATGAAGTTGGGTGTGTAATTGTCATTCAATCCAGTTAGTTCACTAATAATGTGTAGGTACGTCAACAGAATTAAAATAAACGGAACTTTACTTTTAAGAGATCAAAACCGCCCCCCTCTGAGTTCAAATTACAGAAACCTTTTTGATGTTTCTGGAATACCAGAGTATAAATAATTACATATTCGACGACAGCCATCTTTGCACTTTATTAAATTGCGTTTAAAAGGGTAATACTCACCGAAGTGAGAACCTAAAATCTTACTATACAGGAGTTCCTGGAGAAAATGGTGAGAGAGGAGAAACAGACTCATAATGTACGTATACGTTTAAAGATTTTAGAAGCAAGTTTTCATCATAATTGTTCAACTCTGATTAGCATTGTTATATGAAGTGAGAGTTCACGGATTCGATATTTTGTTTAATGACAGTCGCTTACAGAGCTGTATGAGCGGTCTTATAATTTTTATTTTATCTTTTAAGTATTATAATCTACTGACAGAATCCGTACTTGGGTGGATAAGTTGAAATAATTGCACGACTTATATTGTCCAGTGACAGAGACTAGCTCTATCTAAGGGACCCAACAGAGTAGGTACCTCTCACCTGAAGACGGAGACAGAACCAGCCTCCGAAACGTCGTGATTTTAAAGAACAGACGATGGAAAAAAGTCCTGACAAAGAATAATTTTAGATCTAACTGGAGAAATTAAATAAAGACGACAAATAACAACGTAAAAGTGAAAATAATGAACTAACGATGAAGTTTGTGGCTTAAGCAATGCTAATATTTTACCCGCTACATAATGAACTTGGTTATTCAGAATGTAACATAAATCTAGTTAATTAGTGCTCCCGCAAATAAATCGTGTGTGGAAAAAGACATTCATGTAATTTTCGTCAAATTGTCACACTGCCGAAACATTCAAATGTAGAAACCAATTACATATTTTGTCCCGTTTTTGTTGGCTGTTCGCATTGGAGTTTTAAGTAGGTGCCTGTTTGCGTCACCACATCTGTCTGACGTCTCGTAATAGTATAAAAGTCAATAAGCATATGAACCATATCCTTCATAGCATCTCTGAACTGGAAAACAAGTCAAATAACGTCAATATTAATTTTTAATAGATTGAATTCGTTTATGAGTAAAGGACTAGAATATTTTGTGTGGAACATATTACAGAAGGAATTTTAATTAAGTTATCGAATATTTAATTAGCGACTCCCGCTCACATAAAGTGTGAAAATTGTCAGAGATGAATTTGTGTGGTAAACTGTTGTGGCAGTGATTGTATCCCAAGTTATCGTTCGCGCCGCTCTGTTCAAACACAGATTGGTTGATACTGAGGCACAACACTATCACAAGGAGTTCTGATACTTAACACTTATTAACCTAATTAACCATCTTTTATCTAATAATTACCTACATGTGCAAATTAAACTGTGCTATAGCTCAGTTAGTTTAAACGCCAAATTCCACAGCCGATGCCCGCGTTCTATCAAAGTGATATCCATATCGATCTTTTGGTTTACAATATGGTAGTCGAGTTTTGTCTGACATTTGTTAGACAAGTGAATATCTATAACTGGCCCTCAGGTGTGCGTTATCCACCATATCTCATACTCGGTCTAACGGCTTGGCATTGACAGAATTCTTTGAGAAACACACCACTGTACTTTCAATATTGCTGTTTTTCTGGACTTTGTCCATAATTTAATATTCTATGACAAGATCACTAAGTTTCAGAAACAAGCTCTGTTCCCATCTTCATTCGAGAATCCTATTTTTTTTAGGTCCGATAGACGGAGCTAATCCCCTTACCACAGAACGTCAATATTGAACTTAAAACACCATCTTTAACGCTCTTTAGAGTTACGGTACACGACTGAACTATTTCGCATATTTTTTATATATTTTGCTTATCATATTATAAATTACTATTAAATGTAACGCAGTAGTATTTTGTTTATGGTTAAATCATTGAAATATAAAATATAAAATTATGCATACAAACAAAACTGTTTACACTTTAAGAAAAAGTTTGTGCCAAAAGCGTTTCGACCTCATGAGGTTTTTGTTTGTATGCATAATTTTATATTTGAGATATTCAACACTACACGGTATGCAACGTCTTAAGATTAAATCACTGGAATTTTATAATGATTATGTGAGGTATAGAACGAAGACAGAGGATATCCGCACAAATGTGGCATATGTCAGAGTAAGGAATTGTTCACGAAAGTAATTCATGAACAAGATTAAATAGAATTCACTGGAAGAGGAGCGTTATTTACAGAAAGTCTTTTCAAAATTTAGGTATGAAATGTCTGTCGAAATTTGCTGTCTGTTCGTATTATGACATATGTATCAATTACAGTATGCGGATCTTTTGTGGGGAGAGGTTTTGATAGAAACCATTCTTGAGTATATGCAGTATTAAAATGAGTGGGGAGAGAAACTTTTTAAAATATTTATTCTTTTCTTGTGTTCAAAGTATAAACAATTCGTCGAATAATTTATACGTCACTGGTAAATTCTGAATTTGTTTTTCGGCAGTTGTAAGCCAGCGTGCTTCTTCACGAATTATGGGGATTATGAACCATTTATATATGTTTATAATTTAATTCTCTGGGAATATAAGCTGACAAAACAGTGACGAAGTTGTTGAAATTAATCATTAGAAGATACCGTTAATGTCATAATAATGTATATAATATTGGGATGAAGTTTTGAATAGACAGTAAACACATAGAATTTATTGTAATATATTCACTTTAAAAATGGTAATGTCGTCAGATTTATTTGTAATTTGTCGAGATATATGTTGTAAACTATCATGATAGTGACCAATGGCTGTCTCTTATGAATACGGTAATTAACATTCGGGTTTCGTAAAAGACGGCAAATTTCTTTAACAGGTGAGATAATACTAGCTTCTCAATGTAGTTTCATCTGTATGATGTTAGTTGCAGTTAGCTGTAATTAAATTAGTTGTATTTTTAAGTACTGAAAATAATGGATAACGTAAAGAGGCTTCATTTCTGACACGGAACTTGGCTGGTCTCGGGGTAAATGTAGTTTAGTCTTTCTTAAGGATACGCAGAATGTGATTAGCCATTATCTACCTATTGTTAGGTTCAAACATGGCAAATTTGCGAATTTTTGATGTTCTTCAAATCTATAACCATGCAGAAAACGCTTGCTACATTTTGAGGTAGCTGTTTCTGAGGAATGTGAGGTTAGGTTGAACAGTAAAAAGACATGTATGAGCACTTTAAACGTACCGGTCTGTTTGCAGCTCTTGTGACATGGTCGTTTGTTTTCGGACATGTACATCTGTCTAGGAATTCATTTGTTATGAAACTGTCACCAGGCGGCGCGCATCGCAGTCACAGATCATGTCGCTCACTATGGCTTAATGACTCCAGTCTCCACGATCATCAGTTATATTTGATGGATGAACTAACGATGTACTTTCTTCCAAATTGCCCGAGACATATTTTCTTCACACGTTGTGCAATGTCTATTTGTTCTTGTTGGTGGTGCAATTGGAAGACAGCGTCTCTCTGTGTCTGCCAGCTAACTTATTTAGTTTCCCAAACAGCTTAAGGTATTTTGGTTAAATTTGGTACAGGAAGTATTGAAAGTTGTCGAGGGAATTTAATGTTTATACTATGTACTTTATAAAATGCAGATTTCTGTCTTCTGGGTTGTTGCGCTGTGTAGTATGGTCGATGTTAACCAACGTTTCAGAGATCATACTGCCTCCGTCATCAGGGCGATGCACCAGACCACACAGCGCAACAACCCAGAAGACATAAATCTTCATACTCCCAGCTGTGAAAAACTCAAATCTTACATTATAAAATGTAATTTATCGTACAAAAATATTGTTCATCAGAAAAAAATTTAGACCTCTCCCCGCCAACATCTACAGGCATCCATATAATGTTTGCATCGTTGACCAGAAGTCAGAAAAATCCCTCTCATCCATGAGTATTACAGTCCACTGTTCGCGTTATACCAGTTGCATGCAGTCGTATTCAGCGTGTTCGCCCTTGTGGTGCGAGCAAAAACCACGAACTCGTGAGACGAGTAGTCGCCAGAGGGCGCATTCAATGTGACTGGCACCAGACTCCTATTTGTAACGATTTCCATATAGCCCATTCCATTCTGAAAGTTTCTGACGATGATTTAATAAATCTAAATTGTTGGGTTTTTGGACATTGTCCATCATCTGAGCTTATAAAATTACACAATGTTTCGAGGACTGGATCTGTCCTGGTCTTCAGGTGTGGTGAAAGGATAGGTCACATACTCTGTGGGGTCCGTTAAAATGAGCTGATCTCCGTAGGATTTAAGGTTGTCACGTCGGTGAGTCTGAAGATGGCTGTCTTCTGGGTTGTTGCGCCGTGTAGCCTGGTAGATGTCCACCAACGTTTCAGCGCCCTGATGATGGAGGAAGCATGGACCTCTGAAACGTCGGTAAACTACTACTACTTCGCAACAACCCAGAAGTCAGCAATCTTCATGAGCTGATCTGTCAACGTTCCGAGGACATATCCAGCCCTTGAAACGTTATGTAATTTTATAACATCAGTCTATGGACAATGTTCAAAAACTCAACAATCCACATGGCTTATTCCGCCCTTAACGAAATTCCAAGCTCAAACCGCCATGTTGAGCCCGTATAGTAATCAGTACGAATCAACCAATCTTCGTTCAGAAGTTCCGTTTATTTACAATCCTCAGAAATATTATTAATAATTCCAAACATTCTTGCATTCTGCTTGTTCGTTACTTTTAACGAGCAAAAGTGCGTAACACGAAATACAGTTTGTCTCTTAATCATCGACAGACCAAATTTCATGTATTAAAATGTACCGACTCCGACCTCGATATAAAATCTTAAGAACAATTTCTATACCGTGTGAGTCGCCGGCGGCCCCACGCTTAGGGAGATTCAACGACGCGTTGAGCCACGTGGTGTGGGAATAATGCTTTGTAACTTTGGCTCTGGTACCTTAAGAATACAAACTGTCTACAAATCAACCGATTTCCGCAATAACCATTGTTCTTATATACTTAAATATAAGGTTATAAGTCCAAAAAGTAGCCTGATGATTCACGTGGTGGTGATGATGAAATCTCTTATAGTGTCATTTACCATTTTAGCAGGTTTATCCTTATTAATACATATTGAGCTTTTGTGAAGGAGTCGGAGGTTTTAGTACCGACTCCACAACCCTAGTTCCAAGTTCCATGGTACTCGGATGACTTGTTAGAAAATTTTGTAAAAGACTGTCTCACAATAACATGGTAATGCAATAAGCAACTATTAAATATGAAGTAAATATCGCGCAGATTTTTAAACGACGTGTTTCCAAGAACAGATCGATACATGTTTTCCTTCTTTCTTTGGTAATTGCATTTCATATCATGCCACTTTATACACAGCGACATAATAAGTACTGTAGCGTGCATGTAATTAGTTTCCTTTATGTTTGTGATTCTTTTTAACCTTCGCCGAGACGGCACAAAAGAGAAAATAACAACTGAAATATAATAGAAGGCTCGAAATAATTTGGTTACGTTACCATGCAACTACATTGTTCAGCTTCCTTTTATATAAATAACAAATGAAGTCCGCAGCTGCGAATTCTTGTAATGTGAATCACTTCAATTGTTTGGACTCCCTGACTGTTTTTTGGAAGCCTCTCAACATTTTCATACACACCCACGTTCTATTTTGAAGCCAAAGTTTCTCAAAAAATTAGTTTAACTATCACGTACTACAGAAATTTGTCACTTATTAATGGAGACGAGAAGTGTAGCACGAATGGACGCAGAGGACACATGTGGGCCTACAGAACATTTTACTTACTAAACCACATGCAAGGAGTTAACTTGAGAATCCTTTACGCAGGTTGGATCATGTAGGAGCAGATTCTAAGTAGGTGACTAGAATATACAGAGTTATACTGCAATGTTTTGCGATAACGCTGTAAAATTTTTAAATTTCACAGAGAAATATTTTGTACCGTTTAATTTTTAATAGATCTATATATTAACAACAACAACAAATGATTTACTTTGCATAAAATTACGCCCATATCTGGGTTCATAAGCCTGGCACTGAAATGCTACGAAAGATAATCATAATTTTAAACTGTAGTAGAGCGTTAGATTATTTGTACATTTGGATTGTACTGTTCTGGGTTATGATGCCATATAATCTTACAGTGGTTACCAACATGCAAGCTATTCTTTATCTTCTACCCTCAAGATGGAAGTGATAGGTTTTTTCATAAGTGTTGGTAACCACGTACAAGACTACGCGGCTTTAAAACCCATTAAAGCCACTATCCACCTCTGGTCATTTTTCTTTTTCCGTTGAATATTGATTCTTGTTTTGCAGAAACAAAACTTATGATTTCAAAATTCTGATTCTTATCTACAGAAGCAAGACTATTTCGAAATTTTTATTCTTAGCGATATCTTCCAAGCACTTAAAGATAGGCTTTTTCAGGATGAATCTTATCTTTACGTATCTGATGGGTGCCTTCATAAATTTCCCTTAGTGATCTTTATTTCGATGATGGTTTTAATCATGTAACATTTGATGTTTTCACGTCGGTGAGTTTGAAGATGGCTGTCTTCTGGGTTGTTGCGCCGTGTAGTCTGGTAGAAGTTTACCGACGTTCCAGAGGTCCTTGCTGCCTCCATCATCAGGGCGATGAGTTGTCACCCTGATGATGGAGGCAGCAAGGACCTCTGGAACGTCGGTAAACTTCTACCAGACTACACGGCGCAACAACCCAGAAGACAGCCATCTTCAAACTCACCGACGTGAAAACATCAAATGTTACATGATTAAAACCATCATCGAAATAAAGATCACTAAGGGAAATTTATGAAGGCACCCATCAGATACGTAAAGATAAGATTCATCCTGAAAAAGCCTATCTTTAAGTGCTTGGAAGATATCGCTAAGAATAAAAATTTCGAAATAGTCTTGCTTCTGTAGATAAGAATCAGAATTTTGAAATCATAAGTTTTGTTTCTGCAAAACAAGAATCAATATTCAACGGAAAAAGAAAAATGACCAGAGGTGGATAGTGGCTTTAATGGGTTTTAAAGCCGCGTAGTCTTGTACGTGGTTACCAACACTTATGAAAAAACCTATCACTTCCATCTTGAGGGTAGAAGATAAAGAATAGCTTGCATGTTGGTAACCACTGTAAGATTATATGGCATCATAACCCAGAACAGTACAATCCAAATGTACAAATAATCTAACGCTCTACTACAGTTTAAAATTATGATTATCTTTCGTAGCATTTCAGTGCCAGGCTTATGAACCCAGATATGGGCGTAATTTTATGCAAAGTAAATCATTTGTTGTTGTTGTTAATATATAGATCTATTAAAAATTAAACGGTACAAAATATTTCTCTGTGAAATTTAAAAATTTTACAGCGTTATCGCAAAACATTGCAGTATAACTCTGTATATTCTAGTCACCTACTTAGAATCTGCTCCTACATGATCCAACCTGCGTAAAGGATTCTCAAGTTAACTCCTTGCATGTGGTTTAGTAAGTAAAATGTTCTGTAGGCCCACATGTGTCCTCTGCGTCCATTCGTGCTACACTTCTCGTCTCCATTAATAAGTGACAAATTTCTGTAGTACGTGATAGTTAAACTAATTTTTTGAGAAACTTTGGCTTCAAAATAGAACGTGGGTGTGTATGAAAATGTTGAGATGATTTCTTTTTTGAGAAACTTTGGCTTCAAAATAGAACGTGGGTGTGTATGAAAATGTTGAGAGGCTTCCAAAAAACAGTCAGGGAGTCCAAACAATTGAAGTGATTCACATTACAAGAATTCGCAGCTGCGGACTTCATTTGTTATTTATATAAAAGGAAGCTGAACAATGTAGTTGCATGGTAACGTAACCAAATTATTTCGAGCCTTCTATTATATTTCAGTTGTTATTTTCTCTTTTGTGCCGTCTCGGCGAAGGTTAAAAAGAATCACAAACAGTCCCTTGCTGCCTCCATCATCAGGGTGACAACTCATCGCCCTGATGATGGAGGCAGCAAGGACCTCTGGAAAGTCGGTAAACTTCTACCAGACTACACGGCGCAACAACCCAGAAGACAGCCATCTTCGGTTTTAATCTAGACTGTGTAACCAATACGAGATATTGCAGACGGTGCTCTATGGGCACTGTTACGTACCATGGAGAGGTGCCAGAGCTTGTGCGTCAGCGTGGTGAGGAATTCTCTTTTGTGCGGATCGTAGCGGTCAGAGGGCTTAAAGCCCCTCTTGCTGACGATGACACAATTACTGGTACTTTGGCTCCTCCTCAGTGTGTTGCTGGACTGTTGCTGGTAGAACTTGTGTAGGTTGAGCACATTGCTCGTGCTCTTGCTCGTCGTCAGATTCATTTTTTCTCAAACTTCACTCCACGTTTACCGTTATTTATTTTGAATCCTCTGAAATTGTAGGTTCCCTCCCTACTCCCACAATTGACACCTTCGGCTACCCCGCGTGTCTGAATAAACATTTATTATTTCATCTCTCTGCATTTGTTTCTCTATTTTGTGTGGCTTTTGAATTCCAGAGGGGTGACATGTGTATTAATTTAACTATTTGTTATCCACTCCAAAAAATTTCAATGCCCATAATTCTTGACTGCGCAAGTACGCCGTATGTGCCATCCAAAAAAAATATTGAAATTAAGGTCTGACGGTGGCGAGTCTGGTAGCAAAAATGAGCCTGCGGTGGGATCTGGTGTCTGAATTTAGGCGTATGGTTTTGTGTTGGGACATTTGCCTTAAGTTGCCGTGAAGATGTTTTCGCATTTATTTTAGTTTATGAAAATATCGCACAAATGTTATGCTTTCAATGTTGTTTGCACAGATAATACTGCAGCAAATTGTTCAACACCGGAAAGATTAATTCCCGTCAACTTAAACTAGTCATACCAGGCTAGCAAATATCATTAAGGTACAGACATGCTGTTTGAACTCAAACGGAAATAAAAGTATTTTTGAAAATCTCAATTGGTGAAGGTACCCGTTTATATGAGATGAATGAAAATGTATTTTAGTTTTATTCAAATTATTCCATATCTTAGTTACATGACTGCCAATTAATGGTTAGTATATGAACACAAAAACTAGCAGAAATCAATTTTGTAATTTTTGCCCATAAAATCATTATAATATTTCTTGGCAACAAACCAAAGAATTTTATTGGTCCGTATTAAGCTTCAGTAGAGTTGAGTGTTTTATTATTTATAATGCTTCTCTTCCGGCTATTGGAGCCGTTAAAATCAGATGTAATACAGCAGAGTTTCGATTATCCGACACGTATTCCGTTTTATCGGACATGCCGTGTCGGAACGCTCCATTTTATCAACAGTCAACTCAGAATATAGCGGGATGAATTACACTCCCCCACCACGCACCGTTAAATACTGTTTTTGTTTGTGAGATTTCTTAATTTTATACCTTATTTTATTATTGAATTTTATTTATATTTACATTTTAGTCTTCGTATTATCCGACCTTCCTTAGGTACCGTTTAGGTCGGATAATCGGGACTCTGCTTTACCTGGTATTGATTAAGCTCTGTGTACTCCAGACAAAAGAAACGTTTCCACCTTGTAACTTAATTAGGTTCTCGCGTGACTGAACAGAAAACTACAATGGCTTTGTATGATTTCAGGAACTGTTTTCCAATTTTATATTAAGTATTGATATTTGATTTAAATGAAACCTCAACTGAGCAATGGAAGCAATTTAGTGGCGTAATGTTACATTCAATTCGAAGTAACAAAACGTATTTAGTGAAAAGTACTTAAAATCATGTTTAATTATCATCTCAGTATAACTCGACATTTTGAATAGAGACGGCTACGAATTGTCTATTGGGGCCAAGAATTTTGTCTCACGCACAGAAATTACGAATATTATAGGTCATTTAACCAAGCTGCGTTAAATTCGTAATTTGTATTGTTACGGTTGTTTTATCTTTTATCCGACACCATAGATCAGACTCTTTGGTAACACACCGAATATTTTAAAACGCTAATAGCAAAGTAGGATTTGGACACGATGCTGATTTGACTTCATTTGCCTTCCACCCTCACGACATATTACATACAGATACACTTAAATACTGTTCTCCGTCTTCTTCTTTGTCTTCGAAATCCATAATCCACCACAGTTTTAAATTTTGAAACTTTAATACATTTTCGTAAAATTTTTGACACCACTGAAGTCGTAAATCTGTTTGTGTCCCTGAAGTTTCAGAAAGGCTGGATGGTCAGGTGATGTGAAATGCCATTAATGAGAAATTCTCTTGTTAATTAACGTATAGTCTACAAACTATAGAACTGCAAGTTATTATCAAAACAACAAAAATAAATTACTATAATAAAATCAAAATCA
>NW_019060621.1:30161-41169 GCF_000696155.1 Zootermopsis nevadensis | reverse complement strand
AAGAGATGCAACAGAAATTTGGCATTAAATTTAAAAGAATTAAATTTAAAATGTCAGATGTAATAACGAAGAGAATTGCTACGGAATTTTAAATTTGGTGTGATAAATTTAATGTGAACTAAGAACGTGTCTGGAAACTAAAGTGGTTTTGGTAAATTAAAATATTGACGAAAGGATATTTTAATGAGAAGAGACGAGAGACTATGGTTTAGAAAGGTGGGGGGAAGTAGTAGTAGTAGTAGTAGTAGTAGTAGTAGTAGAAGGAGAAGGAGAAGAAGAAGAAGAATGTAGGGAGTGCGGATGTCGGAATGTGCATCGCCCATTATTATAATAGAACGTCTGTCTTCACACAGTCAATAGATACATTACCGCATTCAATTATAATTAAATTCGGTAATGTACCTATATTATCGATAGTAACACAGTTCTACAAACTTATTGTTCGGAATGTATCGTATGGTAATTTAATTCCGTAAACGAACAATGGAGCATTTGTATTTCTCACACGTCACCACTAACGAAATAATTCCATGGAGCGCAGTCCGTTTGAGAAGCTCTGCTAGTCAAGAAATTCACCACATTTTATGGAACCCAAATATTCATTTCCATATTCAGAATGCCATCGTTTCGAGTCCTGAACATGTCTCCAGTCCATACCTCAAACCTGATTCCATAAAATCCATTAAAATATTATCCTCCCACTTACGTCCGAACCTTCATAGTGGTACTTTCTTTTCCCGCTTTCCAACCAAAATGGTGTACGCATTACTCACCTCCTTGATGAAGAGTGCAAATTATGGAGCGTATCATTATGCAGTGTTCTCCACAACTATATTTTTTGATGTTACAGAGTTTACCACTCTAACCGAATTATCAATACTAGTTTCATGTAAACGCATTCCCAATTATCGTTTTGAAAATATCCTAGCATTGAATATCCTAACAAAATGTTCATTAGATGGTTGATCACATACTAGCTTCACTTCCATACAAAAGCTGTCGTCTGTATCATCACATTTATCCTTAGATAATTGATGCATATTCAAATAGAACATCATACCAACGGTCCCTTACGGTATTATATGTGGCAACCTGTCAACAACAAACTCTACCCTCTAAACTGCTTATATGATCCCGTTATGTACAAAACAGCACGTCTATAAGCTGTGATTTACGAGGTGCGATCGGAAAGTTTCAAGACTGCGCCCATAAAAAAACAAAAACAAAAAACCGTACACTTATCTCAGGTATTAAATTCATCCATCACCCTCGAAGTAGTTCCCCTGGGAGTGAACACAACTATCTCAGCGCCGCTGCCAAGCCTGTAAGCATCCCTGGAAATCTTTCTTTGTCAGCCTGTCAAGCACCATCTGCGATTCTGCCTGAATCTCTTCTATCGTCTCAAATCTCCTTCCCTTTAGCTGAATTTTCAACTTTGGGAAGAGGAAGAAGTCACACGGAGCTTAGAAAGGAAGGTGGGGTCGGTTCTTGCAAGATCTTTAAACTCCTGACAAACGAGAAGTCGATTCTGCTTCTGGGCCTCAGACAGGATGCGTCGCATGTGGAGTTCTTCCTTTAGAATCAGCTGACAGGTCCCATAGCCTATCCCAACAATGTCGCACAAATCGTTGATGGTACGACGTCGATCTTCGTAACAGTTTCGGGCGTTGTGCTCGAAGATGGTCGTCCACGCCATTCCGAAATCGCAGGAGGGTCGGTGTAATGCACTACCAAAACGCCCGTAACTAAGAAACAAATGCTAATTCGATGATGCCGGCTGGCACACTGATTCACTATGAATGTAGGCCGCACCCCCTAAAGGCAGAAGCTCGTACTACATCCGGTTCGCCCTCTATTGACACAGTCTTGAAACTTTCCGATCGCACCTCGTATATTCCCATTTCCATAGAAGAATGTATAATCGTCTGCTAGTTCTGTGCTATCTTCATCCCATCTGACTTCTTGTACTCCAAATGAAGCTAACTAATATTTCCTAATTGTCTTCACACTGTTTTCATAAAACCTGGCATACACTGACAACTTCCAAATCTCATAAAAATTGCTGTATTTTGGGTTGTTGCACCGTGTAGTCTGGTAGAAGTTTACGTACGTTTCAGAAGTCCTTGCTGCCTCCTGATGATGGAATCAGCAGCAAGGGTCTCTGAAACGTCGGTAAACTCCTACCAGACTATACGGCGCAACAACACAGAAGACAGCCATCTTCAGATGCAATGCCGTGGAAACCTCAAATATTCCAAATCTAATTCTCCATTTTCCGTTGCTTGGATCTTTACAAGGCATCGGTCCTAGTCCGAGACCCTGTGTATCATTTCGTAACATGCTGGGATTTTCTTTTGCTCTGGTTGATTTTTTAACCCCCTACACAACCCCCAAGACGGAAGACTGCCCCTTGTCTGATGTCCGTGACTGCTTACGCAGTATATATCTAGGGACGTTCCCCACTATCCAGAACCCGAGGACGCATCATGTCTTGGTGACAATAGACCCACACGCCACCTACATATTTTTTATTAATGCTCAGAAAGTTACGTCTACTCTGTTGTGAAACTGTGCATTCAGATGAAGCCGGAAGGTTTCTGATGATGCGTTATAATCTGTAAAATAGTTTTCTTGGACTTTGTCCATCGTCTAAGTTATAAATAAAATCACAGCGTTTCTGAAGCCGTCTTACACACGGGTTGGGTACCCATCCATATATCTAAGTTATCTCTCGCAGATGATTGTCGCTGTCCGTAATGTTTATTCCGGGAACTTCCACGTTGCATCTGTCCAAATCTGAGGCTATGGGGACCAACAAAGAGGGTTTGTGTCTTGTTCCTTTTTACCTGAAGATGGAAGCAGAAACCATCTCCCGAAACGTTGTGATTTTATTTATAATTTAAACGATGCACAGAATCCAAGAAAACATTTTTATACAATATGTATGCATTAAGTCTGGACATGCGCCTGTTGGTCACTGTTTAGACTACCGGCATAACTGTGTTGTTGAAGAGGTTGCCGTATGATCACGACTAAAGGGGGCAGATCATTTACAGTAATTTTTATTATCTTACGCCACGCAAATTTAAAGTGTTTTGTATTTAAACTCAAGGAATGTCTTCTATGCCCGGGAAAGTGGAACACGACCACACGCTTTCTTTATATATACGAAGGGACAGAATTTAAAAAAAACTCCAGTGCCTGTATCATGATGGATCTATACGAGTGTTCGTGATGTTTCCGTCTCCTCTACTTTCTTTTTACTGGATAAACAAAATATGTTGGTTGAAAAATCATGGAAACAGATCGCTTGCAAGACCTCGGCGTTTGTGGGAGGGTAATGCTCCTATTTAAAAGTATTGGGGCCAGACGTAGGCTGTTGTGGTATAGTGACTAACCTACTTTGGTACGAATGTTGTATATATCAGTTTAGCCAACTTCCTAGAACTAAAACGTAAAGATTTATGCCACATACAAGATTTTATAGGATTGGTCCTGAGACACACCTTCCAAAACGAGGTCTTAACGTAACATAAAACGTTCAGATATAATTCAGTTTTAATGACTGGTGCCAGATTTCACAAAAAAAACTCATAAACAGTGGTTCTGTTAAAGTGATTAGTGATTTTCGTCAGGATAGAATATGGGGATGGAAACGACGATTTTATCCGATTCTTTGGTAACCACCTACAAGACTACACGTGGCATGACCCAGAAGGCCACAGTCCACGTGATTGTGCTTAGTTGACCTCGAGTTATTTCCGTCTTGTTGCTCCAAACACGTTTTTAAGTTGTAGACTGAGCTTTCGATATTGTCCCCTGCAGCTGTCTGGTTCATTATTGTTTGTAGCAAAATTTTAACAGAGAGATTTTGGTGCAGTATATAGCACTCTCGGTCCACATCCAAGATATCTGCGGTTCATTTCTCGACGATTTATAAAAGATTATTTTAGTAATTTTTCAGATTCTGGAACAGTGTTTTTGTAAAGGCCACATCTGCTTTCTGGAATTTCCTCCAGAAGGAAATACTTATTACAATTTTCGAGGACAAACACCTCCACATATTGTTTTTAAAAAGGTACTATACATTTGCCATGAACAGTCAAAACTTAGAAAATGACTCATGGGATGTTGTCTTGCCCTGATAATGGAGGCAGTAAACATTTCTGAAACGTCGGTTTTATATGACACTACACGGCGCAACAACCCAGAAGACACTTTATATTTTCCGGGTATCATAATACGCTATTGTCAAAGCAAATTCTGTAGGTCTGTGAGATAAATTACAAAGTTTTCTGCGCGAATCACACTCTAATGTGACAGAGCGTAGAGGGTTATTTAATTTAGAACCTTGGCAACTTGCTAGCAATCCGTTTGGAATGGCGCCAGTGTCCTTCACTTTTTATCGTTTCCGTATCTGATTGCGCGGTGCACGGCTTAAAATCAGCGCCATTAAATATCCTTAGAATCTAGGTTAGCAATTAAACTTTCTGTTTCACAAACAACATTTTGATTCCCAGGCATGCGTTTTGCCCCTCAACTTTAAGGTTTTTTACGCATTGTGGTTTCGTTCTGTCACCTATGTTGTAATTAATTACAATCTATAATTAGCGCTTTGATTCCGGAGAGAGAGAGTTGGGAAGAATAACATGAGAGAAAATTGATGTGGAGAAGTGAGAGACAATTTCTGGGGGGAAGGGGAGAAAAATCATCTTATACTTAGAAGGTTCCCAGGCAATGCCCGCTCGTCTTTCTGGTAAGGATAAAAATTTGATGCCGTAGCTCGTCTGAATAATATTTAAGAATTTAGTCCACAAAGACAAAATTACCTCACCATTACAAAGATAAATTTGGTAAAGATGAAGATGTCTATCTTCTGGATTGTTGCGCCGTGTAGTCTGGTAAAATTTTATCGACGTTTCAGAAGTCCTTGCTCCCTCCATCATCAGGGCGATGAGTTTACCTCTGAAACGTCGGTAAACTTCTACCAGACTACACGGCGCAATATTCCAGAAGACAGCCATCTTCAAACTCACCGCCGTGAAAACCTCAAATCCTACTAGTTAATGCTGCTTAAAGGAATAATCGCTCTACTCACTGATCGTCATAAATATAAAATACACAGTTAGGCCTACTGATTGTTAAATCAGGTGGTACATATAATTCCCACTAAGCTCTAAAGGGTTTATTAACTGGCAATAGCACCGTACATTTTTAACATCGCTGATAAAAAAATCACCTATGCTGAGACAGTTTAGTCCATCTACCATCGCCATAACCCACTTATATTAAATCCATTTTAATATTATCTTTCAATATCTTACTCCCCTTTAACCTAGGTTTACTCCACAATCATTTTGTTCTCCATTTAAGTTACATGTATATCCCATTCCAATCTCCATGGTCTGACTATCGTAAGAATACAAGGCATGTTGTACAATCTATGTATTCAAAAATCTTGTATTTTCTCACATACTGTCTTTTAGGTACAAATACTTCTTACGGAACATTTTTCAGATGTCTGAAATATGTGTTTGTAGTTTTCTAGTTTACGACACCATGTAGTCTTATAGGTGATTACCAACTTATCTGCACCAAACATTACTGCGTTATAACTCATCGACAAGTTTACAGCCATGAAAACCTAAAATCTTTTTCTGAAATTATATTATTTCTTTACAATAATTGATGGCCATACTAAACAATGGATGGACGAATTGTTCTATACGAAAATTCCAGTGTAACGTTCTCCCGTTTCCAGACGTAAACTATATATTAATTTTTATTTATTTTGAGATAATTATGAAGCAGACTGCTGGCATTTAGTATTTTTCTCTCTCTGCAGATTATGCAATAAGAAGCATGTTTCCTGTGACATAAACGCCCGCCAAGATGTGACTGTTTTTTTAAATCTATTTTGGTTATGCGTATAGTGGCCAGTAGTGCTGCCAACTGCGGCAGCAATTTCCCAAAACCTGTATTGTCGAAAATTATTCGATCTTAAAAAATATTGAAGAGGTTCCATAGTTTTTCTTAAAACTCTCTTCTTAAATGTTATTTAAACCTGTTAAAACATTTAAATCAATACGTATGATGGAAGATGACCACGTCACATCAGTTACCTTGAAATCACCTTACGGGTCCTTGCAGCCTCCTCCATTTTAATATTATCCTGTCGTTGGTATATCAACTCTTTTTTTAATTAGGTTTTATTATCAAAATTGTGTATGCATGTCTTGTTTGCTTCATATATAATGCATGTGTCGTCCATCGAATCGTTTGTGATTTGATGACGCAGTCAGATGTGAATAACACATAGAACACAGATGCACATATTGCAAGGTCCCCCAATATCTTGATAGTTCAGTTCTAAACCTTCCAAATATTGTTCCTCGAACTGTATGGTAAGTAAATATATAAACAGCGGGTTATACAATGAAATACGTTTTTAATTATTGTATTCTAATTTTATTTCCTTGACGTAACGAATAACCTGCGGACAGTTTCTACAGCGAAAAGAACATTTTACAGGCTGAGTATCGAAATTCTGAATTAAGGTTTGAAGATCCACATGCATAGCACAAATTATAAGTATCACTGTTACCTAAAGATCTTGCCATTCACAAAATGAGACAAACAAATGCAGATGTTTTCTTAATGCCACTTTTGTACGAAACAGCACTTCCCCCTTTGGATTTGTAACCTATCACAAAGAGGCCACCCCCACCAACACAACTTCATGCAACAACCAATTATAAAACGACACATTTCCTGCCACATACACACATAAAAAAGACAGAAGTAAATCCAGGAAATAATAAAAACAATAAATAAATAAATAAATAACCTTCTCCTCTGAGTCTAGTCAGCCGCTTGCTTCTCGTTCAACTGTTCTTCACAGCCTTGCGCTCCAAGGCACGTTGCCAGCTCCCGGCATTGTGTATAAAACCTCGCATATTATATCACGCAACGAGTAGAACTATGATCTGTTTTGTAAACCGCGAAGATGTGAACGAGTTACAGACTCAGAGACAGGGGTGTGACATTTGACCCCCTCTGCTCGTTATAACCAGCCCCGAACACGGAATGACATGATAAAATTACTTATATATAAGTTGGCCTCTGTTCAAAGTTTAGTACAAGCCAAAACTTCGGTCCGTAGCTCTCACAGGAATAGCCACCACCGTATGTGAGAGAGTGGGAGGGGGGAGGGAGGGAGGGGTACCATTTTTAGTTATGTCACTTGAGCCGTGTATCAAAACACTTCAATCCATTAATTTAAATTAAATTAGAAGGTCGCTGTGTGGGATAGTGAAATATTGGTCTGTGGTTGTGTAAGAAACTGTTCTATCACTGGCTCGCCAAGCAACCAACTTCATGAAATGGGGTCCATCGTTTGCAGTTGGTATTTACTCATTTGGTTAAAAAAACAAATGTATGCCGAACGTAAATAACATGCTGTCTCCATCTTCAGGGCTGAATTTGGGATGTTCAGACGTTTATATTTTATACAGTATCAAAATAAGGACTAGGCTAGGTAGAATTGGGCAACTAGAGTCACAGAGAATGAGGAAATGGTCTGGACCAATAGGGTGTCTCCGTCCAGGAAGACAGACAGTGGCTGGATCGAGATAGAGGGAAATAATTAGCCCTTTTAACATTCTAAAACCGAACGAACTAACTCGTCAAAGCAGAGCAATTATCCATTTAAAGCTCATTTGGTTAGTAAGGAATTAATCGCATAAAAACATTTTTTTCTAATATTCGCCTTGTATCAAGGTGGTGTATAAGAAGGAACATAATATTTTTGTTTAAGGCCATCAGATTCCAATCTCATGGCTACACACAAAGTCCACATTTTGTGCATGGCTAATAAAGTCTATTTCCCACCCACAAACATGACGTGTTCGAATTTGCTGCACTGATCATTCGAATTTGTCAACACATTAAATAAATGTGACTAAAACTTGAAATCTTAAACCTAAGATATATTAATTTCGCCTACTTGTTGGTACACAATGCTATTTACTACGCATCAAATGAGACTCTGTCGCAACAGCCTAGTTTGCTATTCTTATTTGGTGCGTGCGAATATGGAGTTGGAATTGAAATAGGTCAGGTTTTACAGACGTATTATCACGACGTATTCGATAATGCATTATTACCCGTGTTGGAAATGCTGACCACGTCCTATACAGGTTATTTATAATCCCAGCTGTCCATGGCCTACGTACTGTCCACAGATCACGAGAAAAACCCTGCTGAGGGAAGTCGTTTCTGGTGCGGTACGGACTAGAGGGCTGCTATTGGTGGGAAGTGTGATACGTCAGAGTTTTACGCTACTACACAGACTGGAAACATCAAGCAGTTAAGAGTAGCGTGTAGTGAGTGCACCTCTAATGTGTTCTGTGGTTGTTGCGATAATATTCTAGATTAAATCACTGTGCCGCTGTGAGGTAATCTTAAAGCTGTACCCATTAGAACACATGAAAGCCTGTCGTCTGTTGTTCGTTCAGTGGTTGTGGAACGAATGCTTTTAGGATGGGTCATCACTCACCGCGAAATCTTGCGCATGCGCGTATATCGAATTCCTAGCAGGGATTTTCTCCTGATCTGTGGACTGTAGTAGTAAACCTCGAAGGAAACTTATGTTATTTCCCAATGCATGCTTCTTCTGTAAAGGAAAATTTAACGGGAAACCCCGCACTTAAGTGTTCACATACCTGCTGTGCCTGAGTCGAGTCGCCATTGATTGCATGTGATTCCCCGTTTTGTTGAGTGGGGGCGGCAGCGTTCAGGTTTCCGAGAACTTGATTGAGCTCTTGAGCGATCTGGAACACAGTCGCATGACGTCAGCAACAGCAGCGCACGGAAATGATAAACAAAAGACGGAAAGAAAGCGTTTTCTTCTGTCGTGTAAACAGTAATGTCTAATGATTTATCGTCCTGAAATTGTTTTCCGATCAAGAAGGCACGACGCATTCAAGTTTTAATTTTACCACGTTGGTATTTCGTTATGCGAGGTTCTTGTTACTTGTTAGATTCTATGCATTTTGCAGTGTCAAATATCTACTGTTACAGAACGTTGATGTATGAATTGTAAGGCCATTGAAGTGGTCCACGAATAGAAAGAAAATTGATAACCGCGTTTGCTGAATGAATTCAAGCATTTTGGGTAAGTTTAAGAACCGATTCGAACATTTGTATGATTATAACTGGTGATTAGGAAATACATTGATTTGAAAATACATGAATAGAAATATACTAGAATCGAGTTACGATATCAGATGACGCGGTTCAATGGTTGTAATTCGTGTTTTGAATTCGGAGGGTCCCGGGTTCAGTTCCCGACTCGGTGGCTGACTATCCTCCCTGGAATTGTAAATAATATTGTTTTTTATTCTAGGGCAAGTTTTAGTACATGATACGACGGTTTCGCTTTACATTTTGCTTCTGAAATTTCTGTTTATGTTCATACTTGATTGACCGGTCTCCAAGAAAATTAGGCGCCGTGATACTGAAAGGAGTTTAAGGCACCTTCTTCAGTAGACAGTTTAACTCTCTCCCCAATTTCTTCTGATTTTATCCTTGTATCTGATACATATATTTACTGTATTCGTTCCTTCAATAGAATCTGCATGACGAAAATTTATTCTGTGTAATATAATATACCTAAAGAAGGCATTATGGGTTTAATAACTCGTCTCGCGAATTGGATATGATTACAGAATAAAGTGGCATTCTTTGTAGTGGTTATTAATCGTTTTATGTAAAATGAAACTAAGAGAATTTTCTAGAGCGTGGCTTCACAAGCAACCACAAACAGAAGACGAACGCCAAACGCTTCGTTCGCTGCTTTTATCGTGTTTGTCCTAATGAAATTCTTCTACTTTTCCATTGTTTATTTTATGTTTTACGAAAACAGTTTTAGCAAGCTGCTAATACAGGGCTCCCAATAACACACGCTTCCTACTAACAGTGTTCCAAATTACAAAACTACCAAATCGTATTTTTATACTAATTTTCTCAGCTGCTTGGCGTGCGTCTGTTTTTACATAACTATGCTCTTAGTTAGTCACTATGCAGCATAAGTTTCGTGCGGTAGATAACAGGAAACTTTAAGAACAAATTGAAAGATACAGTTTTGAAGTGCAATCTGTACGAATTTTCATAATCCTTTATGCCGTTCTCGGGTTATATGGCAGAATTAATATTTCGTATGACGACTGATAGATGGCAGCACAACCTCGGCTGAAATACGTGCTTGACCGACAGACAGAACGTAACCAAAATGTGTTCCTTACTCTAAAGCAGTGTACCACGACCGGTGTGCCGCGAATTTTTATAAGAAATTGCATGTTCCAACATAATAGTTAGAAAAAGCCAACATTTAATCTCTCATTATAGATAGTTTTATCAAACATATGTTATGTGTAGTTGCAGATTAGGTTAGCTACAGTTGGCTGCCATTTTAATTGAAAGCTCATATAATGTATTTTGCGGAACAGAAAAATACTTTAAACAAAATATTTGAGCGGTGTGTACGTCTTGTAGACGTGCGATGAATGCATTTTGTCATATGATCTGTATGGATCATAATTTTACTTCACAGGTGTTAACGGGGAGCGCGCCAAGGTTAACATCCATGGTTGCATGCATAAGGACGCCAATGCGACACGTGCACAAGAAGGATCTAAGTACACCATACACTACACAGCACTAGGTCAGGAACAGGTAGGGAGATCTACTTGTGCTCAAGCGAACGAACTTCTGGCAACATCGGACATTTGCGTACTGAAACAATGTACGTTTCACTGCGTCCTATTGTTTTACATAAGGGAATTGAACCAACGTTGAGCCATTTCAGCCCATCTCTCATTCTCACAATCTATTCCTTGATATGTATTTACTATTATTATTCCAAAATGTGTTGATTATTTCTTGTATGATCTGAAGATTTCATGGCGACTAAGTGCAATGAAATCTTCTCGGGGGGGGGGGGGGGGCG
>NW_019060621.1:0-26125 GCF_000696155.1 Zootermopsis nevadensis | reverse complement strand
ACGCAACATTCCAGAAGTCAGCCTTCTTCATGCTCGTCGACATGAGAACTGAATATCTAAACTTTAAATTTATGCAACATTTTTATTTTTACCCGGGTGTATTACCAGATTAATTTAGGCATTTTATAGTCATCTATTCGTAAACAAATTCTGTTTTATTTTGCGAATATCCATGTTACATCCAGTCTGCGTATTGCTGTTTGTGGAAGAAAAGTGGTTTTTAATGTAAAACAGGCTTTCGGGGATAAGCCATGTCGAATGTTGAAAGTTATGGACCACTTCGTCATGCAGTTGCCATGTTCAGGGTGATTGTTTTGGTTTGGTGTTTTAGAAGCTCTGTATAAGGCAAGAACCGTTTTGGCTCTGCCGGTCATACCCATCATGCAATTGTGTTTGTATATAAATATGTATTAAATTTTGATGTAAAATAGTACGGTACTCATTTTGTATCATATCATTTGTTCGATACGTTTTAATTACGAATCACAACATTATGCTAAATTTTGTTATTATTAAGAGTTGTAAATTGTATCTCTAACGAATATTTATCAAATATTAAATTTAAATATGTCATAATTTAGGTTTTGATTTGAAGTATTACTCCATTTTGTATCAGAGTATTTATTCGATATTCTTTCGTTGGGAATCGCGAAATTTATGTCCTCTTAGAACTGAAATAAAATGGACCTTTTGAATTCTGAAATACTGAGAGTGTTCTTTGATTTTGGTTAGAACTTGAGCTCTGTGAACATCGGACGATTAATTATAAAGAATGTTGTGTTTATTAGACTTTTGCATTTTCAGAATTGTTACGGATGGCTGTGATTTTATCAGATGGATGCGCTAGAGAGTGACCCTCAAGTCACACGCAGACATATAAGAATCCTAGGACGCTATATTACTAAATACTCATAATTTTGCACAGAAAGTTTAATTTAGCCTATACAAATTTTAATCTGACTGGATTACAGCGATTGTGCAGTAAATAAATTGAATTCTAAAGATGGCTTTCTTCTGGATTGTTGCGCCGTGTAGTATATCTGAAGATCACCAACGTTTCAGAGGTCCTTGCTACCTCCATCATCAGGGTAACAAGGACATCAGAAACGTCTGCTATTTAATATTATACTAATCGGTCCTTCATTTTAAGTGTACTTAATTGTTTTTCATAAAAAGCTCACACTATGGACAGGAATTCTTCTGTTTACTGACGCCTCTGAACACCAAAAATATTCATAATCGATTAAGTCAGTGTTTGTACGAGATTTCACGTTTGTGGCAGCAAGATTTTAAAATGAAAGTAGTGGTACCGAGATATCATCGCTTAAATTTTCAAATGACGAGTTCCTGCTCAAGTCGTGTGCAGACGTCTTCTGATTGGCCAAGCAAAGCAAAACCCGACTTGCCTCTTGCGTGATTTTATTTGTGGCAACAGTGTTGTCGGAGTTGACCTCTGAGACCACGGCCTCTTCGATCTCTGAGATGATCTCTTTCAGCGTGTTCTTGATGCTTTCTTGTTGAATCTCAGTGGCGCTGGAGCCGTTCAGCGTTGGCACTTCCTCTCGTTCCACGGCCCCCGCGATACCTCTTTCTGGTACGGGCTGTGGAGCTTCTCTGGCATCCAAATTGCAGCTTGCAGTTTCTTGTTGCGAAGACGCGGAGTGCTGAAATAGTTGCCAGATTCGAAGAAACAAATTAATTATAGTAAAAATCACGTCCCTGGGCTTACATAGCCATTCAAATAAGATCTTTATAACTTTATAAATTTCCTCAGAAATCATACAAGTTCCTGGCAATATTTCAGTCGAAGTTTATGTCTCGTTTTAAATTAAAATCATTTATTGTAGTGCGGTTGCCTTAAAGACAATAACATATACAGGATGAGCCTAAAATATGTTTACAAACTCTGTGTGTGTGTGTGTGTGTGTGTGTGTGTGTGTGTGTGTGTGTACGTACCTGGATAAAAATAAGAAAAATTTTCCTGTGAACACGTGGTCGCAAATACTTCTTTTAAAAATAATAGCCAAAAATAATTTTCAACGTATGCCTTTATTGCCAAGTATAAGGGCAGGGATGTTTCTTTGCATAAACGACGGACTTCAAGTGACCCCACAGATGAAAGTCCAATGGAGTCAGGTCCGGTGACCTCGGTGGTCATGCTACTGGGCCTCCACGCCCAATCCATCGCTGAGGATACTGTTTATTGAGATGATATCTGACGCGATGGGAGAAGTGTTCTGGGGCTCTGTCGTGCATAAACCACAGTTGTCTTCTTGCATTCAGTGGTACATCTTCAAGGAGACGTGGCAAGCGTCTTCTTAAGAATCACCGATATGAAGGTCCTCTTAGACGTGATGGAAGCATGTGTGGACCAATAAGCATGTCGCCAACAATTCCTGCGCAAACGTTAATTGAAAATCTTTGCTGGAAGCTATATTCACTTTGGTATAAAGTCAATTCATTGAAATTTATTTTTGGCTATTATTTCGAAAATGAAACATTTGCGACCCCATGTTCATAGGAACATCTTTCTTTATCCTGGAACACGAACACAAAGTTTTTAAACACACTTTTGACTCAACCTATATTTCTGTTCTGTAAATGCTCTAAAAATACAAAATTGAAAATTGCAGTAATTTTGAGAATGTACACCTGAGCGACATTTCTTTAATTACATTAAGTTTCCTGTGTTAATTTGATGTGCAGGTGGGTTATAATAGCTTGTAGGTGATTCAATTGGACAATATGCGACTCTTAACATAAGTCTTTACCGCAAGTACCTAAAATTATAGGCATATCTCTTTAGTGGAAGTGATAAACGAACCTAATTTCTGCTGATGTTTAGTAGTGTATGCCTCCTGCATATCTCTTGAGGATTTCTAAATTGAATTAGTGCGAAACGACAAACATGTGTGGAAAATGTTCTTTTGGACATCGTCCATCGTCTGATTATAAAATTACGTTTCGAATGCTGGACCTACAGCTCTGATGCTCTCTCATTTAGAAGGTCCAACAGATAGGATTTCTGCCCTCTTTCCCCCATTTACCTGATGACGAAAGAATAATTAATCTTTCGTAACGTCGTAATTTCATAATTATATAATTTACACGATGGACAGATTCTTAAAGAACAATCGGTATCACTAAATTCTTGGAACATGTCCATCGTCTGTGTTTTTTTAAAAAGAACCCGATTGCAACACACCATCGTCAGTGCCCTTTAAAATTTACTTCTAAAGAATAATTTTACACATCTTCAGAAGCCCTCAAACTTAGAGTAATAAACTTTCATATAAATTATGAATGAAACATTTATGCATATCATGCTGAAAATAATCGTGGTTACGGCTCTAATCTTTGAGTTATGGTTATAAGTAAAACAAACGAAAACCGAACATTTTTAGCCCCTTCCAGCATATTTAGGTTTTTGAGAAAATTGAATTTATTGAATTGATCGTGTCATAGTGACGTCAACCGTGCCCCGTCTCACCTCTTCAACCACTTTTCCGTCTTCCTCCCTCACGAAGAACTCCTGGGAAATTTCCGCCTCGTAAACCTGCTGTTGAGGCCCCGTGTCGTCAGATGGTAGCACCTGAGGAGCAGCTTCTGGCTCCTTGTTTCCACCCGCTTCGATGGGATTGTCCTAATCGAACAACAGTCTCACTAAGATGGCTGTCTTCTGGGTTGTGGTAGAAATGTACCGACGTTTCAGAGATCCTTGCTGCCTCCATGATCAGGGTGGTGATGGAGGCAGCAAGTACCTTTGTCCAGTCAGAAAATACGTATTAAATGTGAGTTAGAAAAGATAATTACGGTAGGTCACTTGGGAGTAATATTAAAATGGTTCTCAAGGAAGTGTGTTGCGAGATTATGAAGGACATGAATGCAGATTGGGATTAAGTGCCTAGCGTTTGTAGCGACGAGAATGAATCTTGAGTTTTTATGAGAACAGGAGATTTCTTTTCAAGTAACTGTTGAATGAAGACTGCTATGCAATTAATTCCTTTCCTTACTTCAGTTGATGAGTCTGTGTACTTGAATAAATAATATAATAGTCTACAGATGTGGCGAATGTATCCACCTTTGGTATTGTATGGGAGACTTGGAGATAACTCTGTCAATAGTGCTTTTGATCTCAATAAAATAGATAAGAATACTTGTAGAGACAATTACGGTCCTAAAGTAATAAAGTTTTAGATCTTAAACCAGTAAAATATATAATAGAAAGCCACAGCTCTAATGGCCCGTACGTCTGTATAGAATGTAAAATAAAACAAAGATTCGTTGTGGTTGTTTCTGACGCCCGAAGATTGAAATGTCAGCAGTGTGTTGTTGCCAATTCGAGAAACACGCAGAGCCTTGTACATTTTTTCGCCCGGTTAGAATGTTATTTTTGTTGCACACTTCTGTGGCATGTTATATGACTGGCCGTGACAAGTCTGAACCTGTTAATGAAATTGCTTCACATTTTGGGATTATATTAAACAAGGCATTGCAAATTTCATTGTCGGTGAAGATTTCTGTCTTCTGGGTTATTGCACCGTATAGTATGGTAAACGTTTCAGAGTTCATACTGCCTCCGTCATCAGGGCGATGAATCGACTACACAACGCAACAACCCAGAAGACAGAAATTTTCATACTCATCGCCCTGATGACGGAGGCAGTATGACCTCTGAAACGTTGGTTAACATCTACCATACTACACAGCGCAACAACCCAGAAGACAGAAATCTTCATACTCATCGCTGTGAGAACCTCAAATCTTAGATTTTTGCGATTTATTTCACGACGCTGGCAGTAGGTTGTTATAAAACTGCTAATAATAGGAAGACCAGAGAGTAATTAATTTTAAATGGTACGGAATTAAGTGGCCCTGGCTTAATTTATTGAACTATCCAGGCATTTCGCTGGAGTGACTGCTTAAGACCACGTACAAGCTCAGCCAGGGCACCCGATTTAGAGGCCTTATACTTGAACCAGGAACTACCCAAATACGAAGCAGGCTTGCCAACTATTCTACCACAACGTTCGGTAGTGATCGTCTTATTCACATAAATCGAACGGATATGTCCATGTTGTTGTTGTTTTGACGAGTAGGGTCGTTAGTAGATTCCATTGTTTCTGAGAAACATACTGTCTTCACTATATGTATTTTAGGCGTGAGGTTCTAACGGCGATGAAAATGAAGATAATGTTCAGGGTTATGTCGCAGTGTAAACTCGTGAGTAGAACTTCAGCCCCAAAGATGGGACAGTTTTTATTTTTGATCTTGTATTGCGTCAGATGAGATATGATAGAACGATTATGAATGATCCAATAGGAAATACGTTGAAGGGGACTGTTGCGGTCTGTTATAATCTGTATTTGCTTTAAACAGCGATTATTTTCTTAACAGCATTAGTATATTAATGCTTCTAATGGTGAAGTGTTTTCTTTGCGGTACGGACTGAATTATTAGATATTATTTAGACGAGCTTCGACTTCAAAGGGTTAATTTGGAAAGAATGGGAAAATCAAGAGAAATATGGGCCAAAATGGTTGAACTCGGTCCAGTACCTTCTGAAAGCGAATCAGTCGTGGTACTGTTTTTCGAGGGCGACCGATCACCCACGGACTACATTGCACAGTAAGAATGAAACAACCGTTTACTCGAGGTCTAAGGGATGCAGCATGTTGGGTTTTCATCGCTGGATTGACAGTCCGTTTACATATAATTTTTTCATTACATTTTAAATGTTTATCAAGATCCACTACATGTTTCGACATTAATTAGTCATCTTCAGGTGGTTATTTTTAAGTTTTCGAAATTAATAAACATGTCTGGTAATTTCCATACACATTATATGCAGCTTACCAATTTCAGTAGACTTAACCATGTAGGTGCAGTTATCGGTGGAAAGCTGTAGCTGAAATATATACGTAGTCCAGTCTACAAAAATAGATAAGTAGCTTAAGACACGGTCAAATTACACAGTGAAGTCGACAACAGAAAATGCGTATACAAATTAACAGCCATATGTGTTAGAATCGAACAATTAAAGAAAACCACCTGAAGATGACCAATTGAGGTCGAAACATGTAGTGGATCTCGATAAACATTTAAACTGCTATGATAAATTGTTGTCAATCTAAAAACCATTTTATCTTCGGACAGACGTGTGTTTGGGTAAGTGCTGTGTGGGATGGCTTACGTTCGTTTGTGTGGAGATCCAAATTTGCCTTTGATTGGATTTAGAACGCAAAAACATTTTAGAGAATGCCCAGAAATGGATTCTGAGTTCATAAAACGTACATAAAAATTATTATTTTCGTAATAAAATACTTTATTGGCATATAAATTTTAAATTACTTTGGGAATATTCTCGCTGTATTCCGAGCAGTCTGAACAGAGAAGTTAGAGTAGGGCAAAGCAAAATGTCTTCCTTACAGATATAAGCTTTAAAAATTTTTTCTAATAGAAACCTTCTTATAACAAAGAAAATCATGATACAGTAGGATATATTTATATTTTCTATTACTTCGAGATTCTGACTCCTCGTAAGAAGGTGCAGAATTTTCATTTCCGGTCACCTGAATTTCGAAATATGGAGCATTCATTGTGGGCTAACCGAAATTCTTCCACGAGTTCCGAGCAAATGAATCAGTAAATGACACTTAGGAACTGTTGGGTTATATGTTCACCTAGTCCGTGATGGTTTGGTTATGGCAATAAAATTCGTTAGATTAGCTTCAAAATGTTTGGGAAACCATGTTTTTATACTTTTTTTCCTTTGTTCATTTCTGGCGAAACTCTTTTACTCTACTTCCCGGAAATGTCAGTTCGTGTCACTTAATACAGGTGTCCCAAAAAGATATATACACACAACCATTATATACGTCATCATCGTGTATACATCGTTTTTGGGACACCCGTATGTCCCATGTGTAAACATTCTTGCTGAGAACAGAGTTAGACCTATGGAGTTCTTTTATAGAACTGGGCGTCATATTTAGGGAAATCTTTGTTAAATATATTCCAAAACATTTTGAAGCCCGTATGGGTTGAAAGTAAGAAAAAGCAACATAATTTTTAAACACATCTTTATTTGTCTTTTATGAAGGGAATAAACATTTTGTATACATGCACTGGATATAACAGTTTATCACAAAATGACATAAAATTTTGAATTTGGAGTCAGTACAGTTCAACAATCCTTGCAGTGTAATAACTTGCTGTGGAGGTGGGGGTAAGGCTTAAGGAGGGAACGTGTCCAGTTCTATGACAGCGACTCCATTTTGCAACTCTTTCTTCCACAAGTAACGTAAAAGTACTATCACATAATATAAAATATTGCGGATTTTCAATGTCTTTTTCTTTCTTTCAAAAAGTAGAATAATAAGAAAATGTGTTATAAAAATACAAATACGGTGTAGATTTGAATGTACATTAATTAACAAAATTATTTTCTATACTTACACACAGGATCTATTTGCAAGACGGACGGACTGTTCTAATTAAAACTGCACCTAGTATATTTGTGTCGTATACAAAATTGAATAGGCATGTATTTTATTTACATAATAGTTTGAACTGGTAACCCTCAAAGCCAGGTCATATTTATTGTTTCTTTGTTGTACAAAACTAACAATGAGATGATAAAGTTGCGTCATATTGTGATAAATATATATTTGTTTAAAATATTACTATATTTAATATTTTAATATTTAATAGGAATTTTATTGTGATTAGACTGACAAGATTTAAACAAAAAAACTAACAATGTAGACTATTTTTGTTGGTCTGTAGAAAGGAATTAATTGAAATGCAGTTCCAACAGCACAAATACCACAAAGATGTCGGACGAAAACATCAGTTTAACGTAGGTCTAATTGGACGCGAGAATTTAAGTTGGACCGGCTTGATAGGCCAAGGAGTTTATTTATTTATTTATTTTTTTTTTTTTTCAGTTTACAGAAACATCGTGGATCCGGGTCATGAGGTATATGAGCTACAGAATTTGTCTTCAGCTTTTGTCCCTCAAAATTTACTTTGTATATAAATTGAACGCGTGGGATGTGTGGATGGTGTGTGTATAAAATACTGCACAGATGTGTACAGGATAGCACCTCCTCATAATTTACAATGCATTATCTATACTTCTGATGTCTTGAGACTACATTTATCACATTAAGGATAGGAAGCATTACAGTGTTACGCATGTTAAATAAACAAAATGCGTGATTTGAGCAGTTACTTGAATTTTGAAAGGAATCACAGATGCTTTGTGACAGTTGGTACATTTTGATAAACATTAGAGCTTTTTTAATAAAACAGGAAATTAGTACAGGGGCGTGTTGTTGTATTTTGAGCCTCATGTTCTGGGTTGCATAGCTAAACAGATTCTGTAATTTATAATTTATAAATTTAATCAGACTAGAATAAATACTAGCATTGTCGGAAAATATGGATATTTTACCGTGTTCTTTCTATGTTTTGTATGATCTCAGCCTATATTTTATTTGCTGATTTGTTAGCTTCAATAATGTGTTTGTTAATCGCTTTTAACATCTTTCGGCGCACCGCAAAGAAAATATTTCTCTAAAGGATTATGACTGATTAATTTATTATTAGCATAATGGAAGGATTTTCTCCGACCATGGTTTTTAAATTTAAACATGCAGAAGTTCAATAAAAGTTACATAACGTTACTCAAAGCCCTGGACAGATTGTCAATCCTTGACAAAGACGTATTCCATGTTTTAGTGCGTTTTTAATAAATTGAATGAAGCTACTTCAAGCAAATGTCTACAAATGAGTGGATGTTTATACTTTTGGAACAGGGTAGAGGCGCCGAATTTGTTCCACGCGGCCAAACAACACGCCCCCGGAACCAGATCCTTAGTAACCGGTCTGTAGGCGTTTCCGTTGAGACGAGACTAGAACTCAATTGTCTTTACCTGCGTCGACCCCTCGATACCGATGGACGAGGAGGATACGCGCTGTGCCGTCACGGATGACGACACACTACTCGTGGACGAGGAGACGATGCGAGTGGAAGAGCTGCTCACAGATCGGTTGCTCTCTTCGACTTTCTTCGAGACCTCCTCCGACTGAAATTCGCTCGATTTCTCATGGATCTTCCTGTTCCCAATCTCCTTCGTTACCTGAGCAGAGAAACTCAAGCTTACACTTTACGCTGACTGTTGTAAAGCGAGGATGTAACGTTATAATACATGATGACTGTACGGTCCTGCAGAACTGTCCTAGACGGCTAATGAATTTTATTTAAATTGGATGCAGTTTTGGTGACATTATTACCATTGAAATTCTGCTTTTAAATTTTTTTGAAAATGTAACGTTACTGTCGGTGTTGGCCTTCTGGTTTGTAGGTCTGTGTAAACTTGTAGGTGGATACCAACGTATTGGAAGAACATACTGTCTTCATTTTCAGGGGTGGAAGCAGTATGTTGATACAGTAAGGACCAGATTACATGCTAGCTGAGCTCCCTGGTGCTGTGGATAGTTGAAATCGGCACGGCCTGGTCGGTGCACGGAACGGCCGGGTAGAAAAAGCGTGGAGGTGCGCGCGCAGTCCTTATCACCCCCGCGCGAAGAGCTCGCAAGTAATCTGGTCCTTACTATATATACCTACCAAGCCCACACGCCGTTACAAGTCAGAAGACCAGCACAGACATCTTGACCACCGTGAGAACCGCAAAGCTCAAGTCACTGGTTAGCGCCGTTACAGCATTGGTCGTTTTCAACAAAGGAGGTGAAAAATAACATGCACATACACGTTTATAATCTCCCATCATAAGGACTAGCCCTGTAAAGTCCAGTGGAATGTACCACAAACTTTAATAATCAGTGACATTACGTTGTTCCTTCAAAGTGTATTTGTGGGTTTTGTATAGTTCTCTTAATAGACGGTGACTATGCCCCTAAACAGCGTGAACTAATTGATCTTTGTAATGGATATATGTTGTTTTTTCCTTGATGTAAGAACTGAATGTTTGAATTTTATCTAGATGATCTTCGGCTTCAAAGGCTTAGTTGACAGGTTGGATGCCAGACATGATTCCTCATGACCACCTCAGTAATATATTATAAAGGTGCTGTACAGTAAGCTCCACGTTACAAACAGTTGCTTTCCAAACGATCTTTTGCAAGTCTTCTTCTGTTCAGAACTCGGTATAGGAAAATCAAGTAGATCTGCGTTCAGATGACCGGTCGCAGGATCACCCGGTTGCATACTAAGTAGGATTTGAGGTTTACGCTGCGTGGAGTTCGAAGATGGCTGTCTTTTGGGTTATGGCGCCGTGTATTCTGGTAGAAGTTTACCGACGCTTCAGAGGTTCTTGCTGCCTCCATCATCAGGGCGACAACCCAGAAGATAGCCATCTTTGGTTGCATACTGACTACTAGGCAACAGTCAGACAAACAAAATAAAAATAAACTTAAGAACATTATCCCTTTTTACGGTGAGAATCATACGATTGTTAAAGTAGATGGTACATGTAGTTACCACTGGGCTTTAATTGTTTCAGCAGCTCTTGAAGATGATTTATGTACATGCAGAAGGGCGCTGAGGCCAATAGTAGGCGTTTCTTTCTTTCTGTAACTTTGATTCTAAAGAAACCATGCAAATGAGGTTAGGTTAGGTTTTCACGAAGGTGTAAATTTGGACTGCGGGTTTTTTGGGCAGTGGCGCCGTTTTAATCTTAGAGATGGTTACCATCTTGTCGGAAGAACTTATCGTCTCCATCTTCAGGGCAGAACCCCTGAATATGGTGGCCATATATGTTTTTTGTTGTAGGTTTTTATAACGGTTTTGAAGCAATATGTCACTTCCATATTCGGGGTAAAGCCCCTATAGGCGATCCTCCGAAACGTTGGTAACCACCTAAAAGTCCAAGTCAGAGAACTACATCTTTTCGACCATCTATCACAACGTATTTTACCTATTCTCAGGTAGCCTACAAATATGAAAGCTGTCTCCTCCGTTCACAGTTCTAAAACGCGCCATACCTTGGTGTAGGAATTGATATAGCATATTAAAATAAGGAACCAACAGTCTTTATTCTGGCCACATACTGATGCGTTAAGGACCAGGCAGTGTGGAGGAAGAACGCAGAAGAGCAGGGATGAAGCCAAGAGACCTATAAATTTAGTTAAAAATACGCGACCAGTGGTTCTGTTTGGATCTCCCTTCAAGTTTTATCGATTCTCGTACACGATTGACGATGAAGAAAATTTACAGTCTGCCAGGAGAAAAGTCTTATTAAAGAGTCTTCTAAAGCATTGACACTGGTGTGTCTCATAAGACGTTCGGAACACAATGGTCAAGGATACTGCCCACACGCAGTCTTGATGAAGGCGTCATGCTTCTCCTAGTGATCAGGGCAAGCAGTTCTCGTTGAAGGCACCTTAAATAACGCCCTCCCAGAATTGTGTGAGAGGTGTGATAAAGAACTTTTCTATGAATTCCCTTACCTTATTCTTCACCGTTCATAATTATTATATTATACAATATTTAACGTTATTAGGTGATGTAATGTCGTTGAATGACCCGTCAGATTTTTCTCGCTTCAAGTCTTGCAGAAGTTACAAGTTTGAAGGTGAGAGCAGCTTACACATCGCCCTAATGATGGAGGCAGCAAGGACCTCTAAAATGCCGGTAATATTCTACCAGAATACGCGGCGGCACAACACAAAAGATAGACTCGCTGCCGATAGAACTTTAAATCTCACGACACTTAAATCATTTCGAATAATAAGTTAAATCTGCCATTAGTATGTAATCTACCTGTATTGAATTTATTCGTTTATTTTTTTAAACCACGCTTTTTCAACTACAGGTGTTACATGGCATCGAATGAGGACTACAGTGAGTTTAGAAATACGTGTGTGTAAGCAGACGCAATTTGTTTTTAAATTGTCCCAGAAATATTTAGAAAAGAAAGCGTCGGTCATAACATTTCGTATTCCGGCGGAGACGTAATCAGATATTTCCGGAACGCGTGTAAAGTATAGAGCGGAGTTTTGTTTGTGGGTTTCGTTTCATTCTAGGAATAAACAGTGTAGATTAAGTTCTAAAATTTTGCTAACATTTAGATCAAATTTGTTTGCTTTCCAGTCTCCTGTTTAAAAACAAAGATTTAAACATATGGATTATAGGTTTATGGAAGAACGTAGATTTAATAACAAAATTAGCTTCATAATTTGTGGTTTTGAACAAATATTATTAGAATTATCAAATCAAGGAGTGCGAGACATGAGAAATGCTTACAAAGTTTTGGTAGGAAAGCATCTAGGGACGATACCACTTGGAAGATCTAGTTATAAATGAGAGGGAAATATTAAAATGGATATGAATATAATAAAATGTGACCATGTAGACTGGTTTAATCTGGCTTAGAATAGGGACTACTGGCTTGTAAACATGGTTTCGAGCCTTCGATGTACGTTAATGTTGTAAATGACCTAACTAGATGTGACACTACTAGCTTCACAAGTGCACTACTTCATGGAGTTAGTATTTTTCTTAATCGAATGCCATTGGTGACGTGTTAACTATCTCACGTAATATATTATTTAAACGTGCTTCGCAATGAAAGATATTAATTACTACAGTCACACAGTAGCGAGTTTGATGTTTGTCGACTCCATTAGCGAGGAACACCGGCACACCGTCGTGCGTGTATGTGGGTAACCTTCGGAATTTCACTACACACTATCTCTAGTACGAAAATTGTACGATATGCAAAAAATATGGAAAGACTGGATTCCCATTACAAATATCTCCGTCATTGCATCCATGATAAATTAGACAGAAATTTCCCGTTGTAGTTAAAATTTTTACCCCGCGTATTGGCAGCCACTGCATAACCACCACCAGCGCGATAAGTAACCTGCAGAAACAGATTTATATACAAGTTTTGTGCTCCATATAGTCTCTTCTTTTGTCCCCGTGGTGGGTTAAATGGTCTGGGGACAGAACAGTCCTGAAAATATAGCGCGTCCACACATAAAGTTGAACGCAGCTGTCACTCTCCGGTTATCGGCTGGAACTGCATGACTTACCGCCAAGCACTACAAGGTCTTTCCGATACTAGTCAACTTACATTTTTTATAGCAGTTCTTGTCGAAAGTCGGGAAGTGACAGTTACGTTCAGCTTTGTTGGTGTTTGAGACAAAGTGTATAGTTCGATATTGCGGTTTAAGAGTGGTGATTGGAGAAAGTTATACGTCAAGGGATCTGGTGATAAGTTTTTGTAGGATGATGAGAAAATTTCAGGTGACGAGTTTTTGATGGACTGAAAACATGAAACTGTCAAAAATGTTGGAAAGGAAACGGCTTGGAAAGAAACCACTTTGCAGGCCGACACAGTGATGAGAGAATTTCTTTTAAAATGAATGTCAATTACCTCGGAGGAGGAAGATTCTACACTGGAAGATTGCTCCTGAGCCACGACAGTGCTGCCACCTGTTGGGACGAGTTCTGCCATCTTGTCTCTGCTGTTTTGTCTGTAAGTCATAAGGAAATTCAGGATCCTTTAGAAATTTGAATCAGAACTATGGATTATCCTAACCTGAAACATTACACTTGAACATTAGCAGGCGTGAAAATTGCGTGCAGTCATGAGTATGTTTGAAAAACAATTGATTTCTGAAAATAATAATTCAAAACTTAAGTTTCCTTCTATATTCTTCATGGCGGCCTATTCTAGCTTCTTTTACGTCTGTTTTCAGTTTACTGTTCTTTCATATAAGCCGTAAGTTAACATTCTTACGTTACACAAAGCATTTCCTTGATGTTTTAGTGTCAAATTATTAACGGATTGAAACGCCAAGATCTTGAAATAATTTGTATACGAAGATGGCTGTCTTCTGGGTTGTTGCGCCGTGTAGTGTGGTAGAAGTTTACCGACGTTTCAGAGCTCCTTGCTGCCTCCATCATCAGGGCGATGACTATACGGCGGAAGAACCCAGAAGACAGCCATCTTTAAACTCACCGCCGTGAAAACCTCAAATCCTACAACTTTTACACGTATTACAATCTACTGTTCTTCACTGTTCTAAGAATGTTTTGCGTGTATGTAAAACGTATTAGAGTGGATCGGCAAAGAATCCAGTGTGAGAGATATTTTGTGATTATGGTGTCGAATTTTCGGGTTTAATAAAAACTAAGTGTCTTCGTTTGGTATTTATTCTGTTGTGGACTTTCTTAGCTAACTCTTTATTTAGTTATCAGCTTAGATAATATTAAGGACCGTTTACTTTACGGAATTCGCTTTTCTGCTGTTTTAACTAGGTACTGTTTCTATAAGATTTCGGATTAATAAAACTGGGTTAAATGGACGCAAGGGCAGTGCGCACATCTCTTTGGTGTCGAAACAGAGCCATGATGGATGGTTGACTCTCGCAAAGGAACTCAGCGTGAATCCCCCATTGACTTGCTGTTGGAATAAATAACTGTTCGCCCAGGAAACTGCAAGGAAGCTCGAGAGACTGCAGAGGCTATTTTTGTCGAACAAATCTCTCATTCTGAATTGCCGCTACACAATGCACAGCCTTCACGTAAACATACACAGCCAGATCTTGCCAAACAGCAGGCCATCTGCGGGGTAGAGTGACGCAAGTACACTGCCACGTTAGAGATCCAAACCTTTCCATATGGAAAGTATTTCAGTATCATAGCTCTGATTATGGAGGCAGTAAGCACCTCTGAAACGTCGGAAAACTTCTATCAGTCTACGCGGCGTAACAACCCAGCAGACAACCATCTTCAATTTAATCTTATTATTAATCTTTATTATCATCATAAAAGTTATCATTATCATCTTCATGATTAGTGGCTAGTTTATAAAATGTTTAAAGTCGTTGTTGTTATGTATTAATTTAGTTCTGAATGGAAACGTTGGGGAAATAATTTGGCGTGGCCTGTGTGACGGTATTATCCGAAAATTCATCTAATTGTATGAGGATAACCATGTAGCATCTAAATAAATTTATTTTATCAGCCAAGCTTCGAACCTCAAACCTCCAGAATACGTGTCAGGCCTGTTACCGATCAACCTATATGTTCGTTTGAATCATTATTTTTCTTTTGGGGGCAGCTGTGTCTTTTCTGTGGATGATAATTACAGAGACGCGTATCATAACTTTTCTCAAAAATGCCGATATCTCCTATAACATCTATACAATTATTTGAAAAATTAAACATAAAGTTTGTGAAGTCCTTCAAGTAAATTGCTGTCAGTGATTGATAAAAGTAGCCGTCATCAAACTGCATCCTACAAGGCCACGGAAAGACTTAAACGTCAACGCTTACCACTTTGCTGCGATGTGAGTTATGAGCTGTCTTTACTCATCTGGGCTCCGCTGTTCATGTTACAACGATGAAAAATTTTGCTGTGACCTTGAAACGTGCGATTTGTTGGCGGCTACTCTAGTTTTTAATTTTACAGTCATGTCTCATTACTCAACGCCTTCCTTCCTAAATCATTTTACTAAGAACAGGATATTTTCACAAATGGACAGACATGATTTTTGCATGAGGGGTGTGTAGGCTATTCCCTTACGTCTTAGCACGAATCGATGATGTTCAAATGACTGAGGAATGCAACATTTGTAGCTGTGGTTGGCTTACTCACGTGTAATAGTAAGGATATGCCTCCGGTTCAGCTGATGCCTGTGTCTTGTAGTTGTCTCTTACTACAGGAGGTGCCTGAATATCGTGTGTCTGCAGAGTCTGCAAGAGATAGATGCATCGTAGTATTACTTCGTAACATGTCCTGGGCGCTGCTTATAGCATAATGCGACAAACTGTTCATATAAACTGAAGTGTGGGTTTCATCTACATTGAAACTGACAACAGTATTTGCATACTTCGTCATCCACTTTTTAATATCGTCAGTTCTTGTGGTAAAAGGAAACATACATTTTATTTATGATTTGAGGTTTTTACAGTCGTGAGTATGAAGATTTCTGTCTTCTGGATTGTTGCGCTGTGTAGTCTGGTCGAAACATCGACCAGACTACACAGCGCAACAACCCAGACGACAGAAATCTTCATACATTTTATTCTTATATGTAATATGATATTTTTGTTTTATGGATGGATACTCTTGTTGTATGTTTGGAAGGTCCCGGTTTTAAGTCTCGGTCCATACACGTGCTATCTTGACTGAGATTCCCATAATTTTACTCACACTCTCCAGGAAAATGCTTCCATAGTACCTTAAAGTAGGTCACGACTTTTTGCATATTCTTTACAGTTATTTTCTTTTCACTGATTATCCTATCATTCGACGCAATTTAGTCTGATTTACTGACAGCGTCGTTAAATAAACAAAATAGATGGGACAGGTGGATAGGCAGACGTACACAGCATGTATTAATTTCTAATGTACCTTGGAATTTTCGGTCTAATAATTATTAAGGCTTTGATGTAAATTCGTACTTATTCTTCCAGGTATTTTAGTGATAATGAAGCATTCACTTGCCCTAATCTGACGTTTCGGAAATTGCTTCGTCTCCGTCCATATGAGTATCAAATTTCCTGCCCTGTTACCTGATGACAGAGACAGCCATTATCCGAAACGCCGGTTTCAAGAAAGGCTCGACTGTGTCAAAAAAAATATATTAATATTTATTCATTGGCCCATTAAACGGCTTCATTCGTTGTTGACCAAATAGCAGTGCCATTTGATGTATAATTTGCTTAAAATTGCTACTACGTCTGACATTGTTTTATTTACACCATTCTGTTTCCTATTAATTTTGTCACTGTGCAGTCTAATACTCTGTTATATCAAAGTTGACGGTTCGCCGTGTTTATTCGACAACTTCTCCGACATATGACTGTTGCAGGCAGTCTAAAGAATATGGTCCAGGCGCATTGTATATCCGAGTGTTTACTTCCCAGTTGTGCTTCGCACCAACTACGCACATACGAGTAGATTGATTTAATAAGAGATTATTTTTTATTTTTATCCTTTTCAGCCCTATCAAATCTTTTGAAGCCGAAGCTCGTCTAAACGAAGTTTAAAAATGTAGTCGTACCTGATAGAAACCAAAGTACGTCATTATCACAAAGATCAGCTTTCTAATGCTGTTTGAGGAAGTAATCTCTGTTTACAGCAAGAATTATACTAAACTCTCTCTTTCTCCTGTTCTGGGTCTCTCCGAGGGTGGCAGATTGGTTCCCGCGGTGCTGTGGGGTTGGTGATGACTTCAGGGCTAGAGACTGGGGAACCAGTACTTGGTAATCACCACACTGCATGTCATGCGGGACTGATTCTATTGCCACACAAAAGAGATGACATTTTTGTAAGGGCTCGACATGTGCAAATGACAATTGCAAGAGACTCACTGTCTGGTTAGTGATGGGATGTGCCGGAAGAGAGAGGTACATGGGGAAAATATCGATGAGTGCCGGCCTTACCGAACACATTGCAATTCAATCGATATCACATCAAAACAAATACATATTTTGCTGTCTGGATAAGAGTTTTATTATGTTAAAAACAAAACAACTGAATTTGTTCGTCTATCTCACAGAATCACGTTCGTCATAATTAATCGAATTAATTATAAATATATATATATACATACACATATATATGCATACACATACAAAGTGAGGAGTTATTGATTATGAAGCAAGTGGGTCGTATAGTTATCAAAAATTATTTGCCGCAAAGAAAATTAGTATACGTAAAATAGTGATCCGAGTAGGAATTAAGTTATAATTTGTAATTTAAACATTTTTGGTGTGTTATGGAACGTAACGAAATATGATACAAATGATGCATGCCTTTATGGAGTTATATCCTTACCGTTGACTAGCCATGTTAGCATTAGGAGATATGACTGTACATAGACTGTAGTATCTCTACTGTTTTTTAGGTCTCTTGACGATACACTTTTGTCTGCAATAAATTTACATCTAGCACACTATGCATTTTGCTGCCTTAATTGCTTGGTACAGAACCCTTCTTGAGAAGTTGAAAGTTCTCCCACTTAGTCAATAAATTCCCCGAATTTTATGGAACACGAAAGTTCATTACCGTGTTTACAAAAGCCTGCTACCGGTGTCTACCCAGATCCAGATGAATGCCAGTATTTATGCATAGGGCCGAACGGAAAATCACATTGCATTACTCATTCTCCTTTGCGTACATCCGGTTCGAATATAGACTACCAGGACTAGTTTTATCGGGCTAATTCTTTCATTACTATCCTCAATGTATCTGGGAAATGCTTGATATTGCTTCCTCAAACCTCATAATTTACTTTATTAAACCCTCGTTTTAATAAATTGTCGTTAAACCAAGGAAAAAATACGTAAAAAATAAAATTTTAAATGGAAGCTTGAAGCTCTGCCATTAAAATGTTGTTGTTTGGCAACAAATTCAGATTCACTGAAAGTATATCGGAGAAAATTAAAATTTTAAAAATGACAGTAAGATGCCAATAATGAGCGACGTTTTCACATATTTTAAGAAATTTCAGTAATTTATAATATTTTTGAATGTAAATTCATTGATTTGGCATGCAGTTTTAAACATGCTGAGGGTGTTGTACCGTTTACAAATTTCTCTACTACGCGTTGGACCGTCGGAGAACTTGGCAGCCAAAAAACATAAATAAAATAAAAAAGATGCCGAAGACGTGACTGAAGCAGTTGTGCGCCTCTCCCACGCGTTGTGGCCAGACTCCCAAGTCGGTCCGGCCGGTCAAAGGACAGAGACTCTACCCACAATGCACTACACGGCGCCGTCGCCATGTTGATATTGTTTGAGAAACGAAAGAACGTTTCGTGTTTAAAATCCCTCATCATAACAATCTCTAAATAAGTTATGTCGGTTCATCAGCCTTTATAAACTCAGCTAAGAGTATATACCGTGGTAGAGATGATAAATGCTTACAAAATTTTCGTATGGAAGCCTCAAAGGAAGAGACAACTCGAAAGACGAGGGAATAGATGTGAAGTTAATATAAAAATAGATCTTTAGCACATAGGGAGGTGTATATTAGATTGATCTGGCTTAGGACAACAACCAGTAGCTGGCTGTTGTAATAGCGATAATAAACCTTCTAATTCCATAAAGTTCTCACCTGTGTAAACTGAAGTCGAGAGAGGCTTGTGACTCCATCTTTAAAAGGCTGAAGATCATTAATTTTGTTTCTAAATTCTTTTGTAAGTCATCTTAATTTTGTATCACTGAGAAAAAATGAGTTGAGGGAATAATATTAAAATGTACCTTAATGAAATACGTGTTGGTAAACTTCTACGAGACTACACGGCGTAACAACCTAGAAGACAGTCATCTTAAAATATTTTGTACTTCCCCATGCATGCTACATGCTCAGAAAATCTCATCCTTGATTTGGTCAACCTAATAAAACTTGCTGCAGTTTACAAGGGGTTCAGAGAAAATAATTTTATATTTTTTTAAACCAGTGTTTCATAGAATTCTTTATGCTGCGGCACTGTAAAGTAATCCTAGCCTGTATTTAAGTATCACTGGACAATCGAATCAAGCATTTGTTGACAACTGTGTAGTTTATGGAGGTTGTCCCAAAAAGTTGTATACACAGATTCAGTGAATGAAATAAAGACATTTTAATAAACTAACCCAGCGTGGTCCAACTTTCGGTCCGTGACCACTTGTAATCCGGCCCGTGAAAGTATTTATTATTTTTTATTAGTTGGTACAACCAATTTATTATAAATATTTGTTGTAGGAGCAAATTTAAACTAATATACAAGTAGTTTGTTTACGTTTAAATAAAATTTATATTTCAGCATATGCAATGGTAATCTGTCATTTATGAATAAGTATTATTAAAGATAATGACAATGCAAAAATAGTGACAGTAGGGGTTTTTGTCCCTTGGGTCCAACAGCAAAACTGTTCTGGCTCGAGCGAGGAAAAAAGTTGGACCACCCTGAACTAAACCATTGCATTTGTCAGCATTGGCATTATCGAATCTAGTGTAGTGTTCAAAATGACCACCCTCCACGTCTTCTGCAAGCACAACGCGAGAATCGATAACAAGGTCAGCATTCCTTATTAAAATGTGTATACATGTTCTGGGGTGAATTCTTTACATATTTACCCGCAATTGTGTTCATTCAGGGGCAGCGGAGCGTTCATGTTAACCGTGTTAGCCCGGCTGATATTTAAAAAAATAGTGGTACTCCATACACCTCCAGTCAGCCAGGCGTTGTTGGCCGGATAGTTTACGCTCGGAGCGAGCGCCCTGCTGTGTTCCAATGTTTGGAGCACCACAGAAACATGAAAGTGAGACAGAAGGGCCTTTTATTTTTCATTTTTCAAACTGTTAACCGTTATACGGTTAAAATGAACGCTTCGCTTCATGGTCATGCATTTTATTTATATAATATTCTTGTAATTAGCCGTCACAGTGGCCGCGTGGTCTGAGGCGTCGGCCTTGTGCCGCTTGGTCACTGGGACCGTGGTTTCGAATCCCACTCAAGCCATGGATGTTTGTCCGCGATTTTCTGTGTTGTGCTGTCCTGTGTACAGGTAGAGGCCTTGCGACGGGCCGATCCCTCATCCAAGGAGTCCTACCGAATGTCTAATAGATCAAAGCTAACGATAATTGGGACCCGCAGATGCTCAAGGCACTGAAGAACGGGTCGACTAAGTATCCTAAGTAAGTAAGTAAGTATCTTGTAATTAGAAATTTAACTGATTAACATATATTAAGAAAGGCTAACAAGTAGAATATTAAAACTGTATCTGTTATTCTAAGTCTGTAGCTAATATATAGAAATACGAGTAATGTGGAGTCAGAGTTAGAAGGCGAGTGTATGACAAAGCAGCTGGATTGTTGTTTAACGTAAAAGGAATCTGGATTTAATACGTTAAGGCGTCTTTAGAATCACTTAGCTACACAGCCTTTGAGAAATAATAGTTTAATTATTAGGCTACTTTTTTTTTTAACAAGGATCTTACCGTGAGTTCATTGTGGTTATTATTCCTATTTCGAAAAACTTCATTTCGCCACGATTTTGACAGAACTTTGACCACTCTTTGCGTCCCTTTGTCATGTTCATTCTGTCTTTAATATACTTGAGAAGTTCTTCTCGATGTTCCCTCTTCGTCTTTCGGTTTGAGACAGTTTCTGATTTTACCCTTACATTGAACTTTACTCTGTAACATTTCGTACTTTTGCGCTGGTTTATTTTCAACTGCTTTTACATTCAGATCTAAAGTTTCAGAATTTGTAGCCCGGATCATTCGTCAGGACGTGCCAAAAATTACATCACTGTTCATTAACGAGTAGAAAACTAGAAGGTGTCTCAATACTGAGCGCACAATTCGGTTGTAAATGCTTCCCTTCAACTTCACTATCTTACCGGTGTAGAATAATGAAATGCAATTTAGTTAAAGCGACTTAATTCCATTAATTAATTACCTCTATATACTTTTATAACTTATTAATTTAATTGTGTGATTGATTACGTTCAGGGGACCACAGTTTAATCCCATCCAAACAACAAAACAGAGACCTGTCGTTGCGATAAAATATGCGATAGACTGCCTTCATGCACTTCGTCAGAGATACTGGACCTGTGGACATTAAACACGACTGTATTCTGGATGATGTACAGTGCAGTCTCTTAGAAGTTTAACAACTTTCTTTTTAGAAATGTTCTTATGACTGTCATTGCCCTGATGAGGGAGGCAGCAGTCGTCTCTGAAACGTCGGTAAACTTCTATCAGACTACAAGGCGCATAAAACCCAGAAGACAGCCATCTTCAGATATAAACAAATCAACAAATGCGAATAGACAGACAGACAGGGGTAAATAAATTAACAGAGAAAAATACAACAAGTCTTTCAAGAAAATAAATTAGGAAAAGAAAAGATAGATACATATAACTCAATCGTTTGAATTTTTTGTATAAAATTGCGTGCTACTTTACAGAAACACCTTCGTAGCATCTGTGTAAAAGATTCAGCTTATCTAAACGTCATTTAAATAAAAAGTTCTTTGGATATTTTCCATCGTCTAATAAAATTCAACGACGTTTCGGAGATGGGACTCTATCTCCGGAGATAGAGTCCCATCTCCGAAACGTTGTTTTACGTTTTATATTTTATATTTTACTAGACGATGGATAATATCCAAGGAAATTTTTATTCAAATGACTCTTCACCATCGTCAAGAAGTTTTAGATTTGATTTATCTAAACGTGTCCCTATACCCGCCCGCCCTCCAATCTGGGTATGCTTTACGCAACAACTGCTTATGATATTTGTTAACTGTGCTCCGAAACAAATTGAAGCGACATTTGTTGCCCAATGAGGCAAGAGATCCAATATTAATATGGCGGTCGGTCACTCACCCGGTTCTTTAGCCCGAAGATGATAAGAAGAAAGTCCCACAGAACACTTAAGACGTACCGGATCATCGTGTAACACTATCATTCCATATGAAGCTTAAATTCAACACTAGCAGTCCGAAGGACATATTTCATCTCGCTGCTTCTTAACTCGATCGAGTGTAGCTTGTCGAGAACAGACGAAGGGTCAGCGTCCCGCACGACTCGGGAAACTTCGTGGTCACTCGGGCCCTCACGAGTCTCGTTGCTTACTTAAAAATAGACGATTTTACGAACACCAGGTATAAACTAGACAAGGGACAGAGTTATGTAAGAGGAGGGAAGGACAGACAGGAAACTCGAAGGATAAACGAAGTAAGGTGAGAGTTTATTGAGGAAGGAAATTACGACATTAAGAAGAGAAGAGGATAAAATGGAATGGGGGAAGAAACGTAAAGAAGAATAAGGGTAAGGAAAGAAAAGAGGTAAGGTTACAAATATGGAAGGAATAAATAAACAGACAATAAAAACACGAGTATATAATTAATTAGTAAATGAATGAATACACCTATCCCGTTGGATAACAGCCTGTTCCTACCTTTGCTTCACTAATCAGCACCATAAAATCTGTCTCGTTAGTCAGTGCCTGTCCTATATAAGGCCCCAAAACGTCGCTTCGCTACATAACCACTTTGAAAATTGCAACTACAATGTTTTGCGAAACGTTGGTTAACACCAAACAATCAACGCGGCTCACACTCGAAAGTCAAACAACAGTTAATTACAAGCTAATATCACAATGGAAAGCCTCAAGTCTTGCAAGTTTTATTATGCTAATATGTTCGGAGAGTGGAGTCGTTTTTGTTTATGGTTTATTTAACGAAACTATCAGGGCCCTCGACTTTAATGGAATCCGTGAGGTGGCGATGAGGGGACGTGTAAAATGACTGTGGTGATCTTTAAGAGATGGTAACGTTACATTTGCTCTAGAAGGCTGTTATTTTATCTGATAGGTCTTTTCGAATCTGTATCTTAAACTATAAAATACGCATGCATCTACGTAAAAATACTCCCCAATAAAACAAAGGATTTGCCAATTTTTTATTCGAGTCTGACGAAACAATACATTTGTCACTGTTATGTAATGTTTTTAAACAAATTTAATAATTGTTATCGTGTATAGATGTATGATATCCTAAGAGTTCTGCTACGATTTATGGCCAAATTGATAGAAACTGTTATCAATGCTTGGGCAAAAGAATTTGTTATTCCTCCCGTTAACTGTAAAATATAGTGTTGGAATAGGAACGAAGTAAATGCACGTGACAAGATATACAACACGAAGCGATCTCAGAAAATAGCCACAATCAAAGGCTGTTACCCTTTATAATAACGTTTAGTTCCAAGGCGATGAACTCCTTTCAACACTTGCAGCACAATATTTTAGTTAAGTTATTCATACGGCCGCGTGTTTGTGTGGGCCGGAACAAAGTCGTCTCACTGTCCATTTCTACTCAGTCGCTGACATCGAATACGAATTTTCTTCGATGGTCTGGGCCCGTCGTTCTTATGCTGTCCACGTGTTACCACACGCCCTTCACCTACCTTATCTCCTCAGCCTTCAAAGCACAGTGGTAATCTTATGTACCACCTGCTTTAATATTTTGCAACTCTAACTTTTGTTGTCGATAAAGTGTTCTGTTTTCAGCGGTTATTTTCTTAAACAGCATTTATCGATGTCTATATTTCGGACGCCATGTTTTGTTGTAGGAAGGAAATTAATTTTTGAATAAATTGGATATTTATAAATTTTTGCAATATTGGGATATTTTCATCGTGTGATTGGTAACACTGCTGAGGCTTGCTCATTCTATAGCTCAAGGTCAGATAATGGCATGCTGCGAGTGTGGATCAATTGAAATCTGTGCCGAGTGATGGCTGTTCCAATAAAGGTTTTTACCAAGGAACAATGTGTTACAGTGAAGTGTATTCTTGTAGTCTGAATAAGTGAAGGGCAGTAGTTGCCTTACTGGTTTTAATAATCCCCCTCCCAAATGCGTGCCGCATGCCCCGCCCACCTCATCCTCCTCTATTTAATCACCCTAACAACATCAGGTGGGGAGTACAAGTCATGAAAATCATCATTATGCAGATTTCTCCGCTATCCGTCTCCCTCCCTTTTAGGTCCAAATATCTTCCTCAACACTGTTCTCAAAGACCCTCAATCTGTGTTCCTCCCTTAAAGTGAGTGACCTAGTTTTGCACCCATACAGCACAGCTGGCAAAATTACACTTTGGTATATTTTAATCGTTAGATTTTTGACGTGAGAACAAAAGATTTTTACTGAATGATTGCAAGCATTCCCTGGATTTAATCTGCTCTTGATTTCGTTATGAATCCCATTCTGACTTGTTAGTGTCGTCCCCAAGTACTTGAATGTTGTCATATTTTCGAACGATTCTGCTTCTGTCCTTAATTCTGATTCCGAGACATGATCTTATACTTTCTTTTCTCTGCTTCTGTCCTTAATTCTGATTCCGAAACATGATCATGTACTTTCTTTTCTGCATCTATCTCTAGACCAACATCCCTACTAGCCCTTAAGAGTATTTCTGTGTTTGCTTTTATAGTATTTATATTATCGCCCAACAGATTAATATCATCAGCATAGACCAAAAGCTGATGTGTCCAATTCATTTCTAATCCGCCCTGATTATCTTGGGTTGTCCTGACGACATATTCTAAGGCAAAATTGAAAAGCAGTTGCAATAGAGCATCTCTCTGTTTCAGGTCATTCTGAATAGAAAATGTATCGGACAAATGCTAACCTACACAAATTTTGATAATTGTTTCACTTAAGTACATTTTAATTCTTAGGTACACCAGATTCAAACAAAATGTTGTAAATCCTGGGTCGAATCGTAGGTGCGTTATGTTCTAGGGGCATAGAATTGGAACATTGGGCAGGAATTTTAGAAACCCTAATCCAAATGCTTCCGTGGTTTTCTTTGAAGATGTTCATTTACTTCTGTTCGATGTCGAAGTTAAACTTCGAATATCCTTCCACAATTTGGTGTCTGCGTATGAGTAAAAATCAACTGGTACTTCATTCGATACAACGCAACTTGGTGCAGAAACAGCATCTATAAATATCCTCAGAATCGATTTAATTATTTCGCTGTTTGTTGTGCTTATAGGTCAGTGCCATCTACAAAGACCCCTCCTTGGACTCGAACATGCGATTGGTCATCGTCCGGATGATTTTTTTTGAAGATGAAAAAGACAGTCAGGTAAACACAATTTACATAAAATGTTGGAATTCTTCAACTCGCGGATTCCTTAGTTAACCTAGGGATTCCCCAGTTACTTACGCTACAACAGAAACATAGATTTTCGATGCCCGATTTATCTTTTTAATCCCAACCATTCATAATCATCTTATCAGTCTACGTCTTTTACCAACGTAGTGTAAAATGCATCATTGAATAAACCATATTTGAAACTATCGTTCTTTTCTGGCCTTCTCGTCAATGCGTCCCAACCTCCACCTGCTACTGGTTCCTTTGTGTTTCACATTTATCGAGAACCCATAAAACACAAAATTTGATAAACAGCCAAAAAAAAAAAAAAAAAAAAAAAAACATGGCACAGAGAGGATGTATATACAGATGGAAACGAGATTCGCGCACGAGATCTCCATAGTGCGATTCCTTGTCAAAAAAGTCGAAATGTCCTGAGACGCCTGGTTTTCGAGATACGAGGTGCGATCGGAAAG
>NW_019060619.1:7013-20095 GCF_000696155.1 Zootermopsis nevadensis | reverse complement strand
ATAACACAATTTGATTCATCAAATGATGTACTAAATCATTACAGCATTTCCCTAGTCTTCATCTGAAACAATTAAGAATAACTCCAGCAGCTACTGTGACATGATATATAACCAAGTTCTATTATACAATAAAATCCTCTCGAACTATCCACAAGCGTGGAGATGACTTAAGGAAGAACAAGAAGATGTAACTGACTCCTAGGTTGCTTTTATGGTACAGGTATAACATCGTATAAATGTTAAAATATTGAAAAAGAACACAACTGGCAACACTGTACAATGTATATTTCTACTATGGTAAATACAACTATATTTCTCAATATTTTCCTTATGCTTCCATAATCAGGGCAATGAGTGATCATCAGTTATGGATCACAACACTTAAACATTTATTTAATTTATAAATTCTATTACCTTTATCATTCGTAACTGAACCCCTTCATCTGTTTGTGGGCCACCGAAACATACACATAAGATATTTTCCTGGAGTAGCTGAGACAGGAATATTTCCAGCTTAATGTCCATAAGCTATGAGTTTCTGAAATGAATAAGTTTGATTTACAAATGTATGTAGCATGAGAATAAAATCTGTACTTTGCAAAACACGCAAGTTACGTACCTGAAGACAATCTGCTCTGACATGCCAATTCAAATGGAAGAAAGTATTTCTCTGCTGTAATGATATTGGCTTCATCATTCTTTGGTAATGGCAAGGCAGATGATGGATTAGGGGCATCCTGACCTGCACCTTTCAGTTCGTTTCGTATCTACAATGTAAGGTTATGACAAGTAATCAGAAAAATTAACCAAGATTAAGAGCTACTACAATTAATGAAAACTTGACATAAAGATATCAACTATTCAATTACATGCAATGCAAAACTACTTACAGTATAACCGCCACTTACTGTGTTCAATCAAAGTATTTTTAAATAAATTTTGTTAATATAATTCGAAACAGTACCAGCAACTTACCAAGCACGTTTCAACCGGGAGTGGTGCTACCACTTTATATCTTGGTCGCTGAGTATCGTCTCTAGAGCCCTCACAATAAACATTTCTTTGGTTTAAAAGTCCTTTGCATCGTTACCTAAAAGAATAACAATAACATTCTTCAAATGTAACGTACTAAATAATATGAATCACTTTACGACGACATTATTCTAATCAATAAAGACAGGCAGCCATTTTGAACGGAACTAATATCGTAGTGAAATTTGAAACTATTGTTCCTTAATTCGGCAACTATTCTCAATATCACACTGATAGAATTTAAGTTCTATAACATGTATGTTTTTCATAATGTGAAAACATATGTCTTAATAACACGCTTTATTATACGGTCAGATTGTCGATTTACTTTCATTACCAACATTCAAGCATGGAAGTTCCTTTTATTTTAACTAATGTTTCAATGCAACTCTTTCACAAACTAAACATTTTCTAGCAGTTATAGGCAAAGTGGAATATCTGAAATTCATATAACTCAATATGTTGTCTTGCGATATTTCACTTAGTGAGACATTATCCCTAAAGTATACATGCCTTCGTTTACCACGTTGGTCACAGTGGATGGTGACCTTACGTACGAAATAAACATTGATGTTTTAAGTGTTAATTCTAAAATGATTATACATATCATTGTATAATATATAGTTACTTATAGTATTTAAGAATGGCTCAGAATTTAAATTTCTGCTAACACCAACAAACAACTTTCTCGATAATCAGGAGGATAATAAATAATGACAATTCTTCTTATCAGTAGGTTTAAAATCCGCCATTAGCCTATACTTAACAAACGCAAGAGTAACTTTGTCCCTGGTGATAAATAAGTCCCACGTAATGAAGGCGTATGTGGTATTAAATGCATAGCTCAATGCATTTTTAACATCGGCACTAGATAGGAGTGAGTGGTCAGCTTAAAGCACCGACAACTTAAGTTATGCTAGTTGTGGTTTGTTACCTTCCCCTTAAAGTTATTATGACAATTTCCAGTGTTATGAAACCTTACTTCGAAGCTTTTATGACCAAATTCTGCCTTAAGTGAACTGTCTTTCTGTTGGGTTTTATTCTAAATAAATCAAGTTATTTATTTGCTACCTTGTGACTGAATTCCCTACTGACTCATTTAGAATTGTAAACTGTGAATACTACAAATAAATTTGTTGTCCTTAATTTTACAAGAAGCCCAGAGGAGAAAGCTGTTCCAGTTGTGAAAGTTATTGCAACTCCAGAGATAAAATCAACTGAAGAGTCTGGGATTGTCCCAGAAAATGTATCCAAATCAAAGACGACGAATGAAGTCAAGGGGGAAGGTAAGTTCTCTTCCTTTAAATTATTTAAATTTGTTCTGTAGCATAAGAATTTAATATTTCGTTACTGCCTCAGGGTATTTATATGCTAAGTCTGTAGCAGAAGCTGTGTGACTTCAATATAGAGATAGAATTTTCATTGTGGGTTTATTTGAGTCGCTATTACAAGTACATTGTTTGGTCATGCAAGGGGCCACTCATTTAAAGTTACAGTGCCATAATTTTATGTTGAAAGTAGAATATTTCAAGGCTTTAATGACAATTCAGTACTAATGAATAATGAATTGGACAGATGGATGAGGTATGCAAGTCTCAGTTAGGATAACCAGTCTCAGACCAAGATCTGGACCTTGGACCTCCCAAATTTGAAGCACGATTGCTAATCACTTGGCTGCAATTTTTGTATCCATTATATATGGAATTTAAATAAGAGAGATTTGAAGGAAGTGGTTTTCAAAAGATCATATATTGTAGTAAATAAAATGTCTTTATTTTAGAACTCTGAAACTATTTGGGGAGACAGAATAAACTGCGTTAATTGTGCCCTCATCTTCTGTTAAAAGTTATTGTAATTTAAAAGTGTGCAAGGACTTATGAAGTATTACCTGGCCTATATTTCATGTTATGAGTTGACACATTTTAGTCTAGAATTTTGTTTTTGACAGTAATCTTTCTTCTGGTGTCAGTTTACATAAACTCTTGATTGACACATTTCAGAATTTTAAAAAAAAAAAAATATACAGACTTTTAATTCCATAATTATAATTTCTAATGTCAATTTATAATACATAACCCTAAAATATGAGGAGAGATGGAGACTTCCAGTTTCCCCAGAAATGATAAACACAAGCCTTAACAAGGTGAAAGCCTTCAAACTTCAATTTAGTTCAGTGTTTTGTACAGGAGTTAACTCTATTTAGATTTGATATGGGAGTTTACTGTTAAAATATATTGTTGTTGGTAACCTTTGGTTTCCAAACTGAAAGATGCCATTGGCTGATGAGCTGAGTCACTTATTCTCTCTGGAAATGAAAAAAAACGACAAATGACTGTCTGGATCAAATCAGGAGCCAGGTGGTTCCATCAATTTCCAGTGTACAGCATGTGGAAATATTTACAAATACAGGCGAAGTCTTTTGAGACACGTAAGACTGGAATGTGGAAAGGAACCTCTGTTTCAGTGTCCAGGCTGCCGCCCTGCGGTTTAAACATAGAAATCATTTAACTACTACAAAACATAGCAAATTAAATTCATAATTGTGTGCAACAACCAAGACTTAGTATATTTTGAATGTAAATTTAAATCATGTGAAGATATATATTTCTGTTTTTTTGTGATGTATGCTTGTATTGTTCTGATGACAGTGTGTTCCTGTTATAAATGTTTTTGATTCGTCATATTTTAAACTCTCTTATTGCCAAGCTGCATATTTTTTAAAAAAAACAACTGAGATGCTTTTTTAAAATTTCATAACGATCACAAGAGACCTTTATGATTTATGAAACAGAACATCGCACACCAAAAAATATATTGTGTGATAGTGTAATTTATTAAACGAAACACACACATATTTTTTTAAAATTAAATAATAAATAACAGAAAAGTAATTTTTAAGCATTAGTCATATAGGAGGCTTACAGAATCTGTCACACTGGTAGGAAAATGGGAGAATACATTGTATAAACTTAATTGTACGTGGACCGTCATCTTATCATTTACAAAGATTATCGATGGTATTAAACTTGTGTGTTACAAATGTTGTACCTTTGAAAGAAATTCTCATTATTCTTACACGAAATAATTTTATTTTCCAGTTACTCATCCATAAATCCATCGAGACGCTGTGATTACCAGGTTATAGAAATATGCATAAGAAGACTTTGGTATATGTTACGTAGTCATCGCAGATGTTTAATCGTGTCTCACCGTAACACGAAGGCAACTATCCCATTGTGAAAGAAATCACTGACCAGTCATTTGCGCTCCTTTAGTTATCCGATGAGACGGAAATAACTTTGGTGGTTCAGAAGCTTCCGCTCTCGAGACACCCTCACACATTATCACTGGAAGCCTTTTGTTATATATAGTTATTATTTCTGTCAAGTAGAATGCTGTTTTCTTACGCATATTGATGGTTATAAGAGTTAATGTAGTGTATTATGTTGTAGACGTCTGGTCGTATTACAAAAAGGATAACGTTCACAAATGGTTTATTTTTATGTTGGATACAAGATTTTTTTTTTAAAAAATATGTACCTTCAGTTACGCCATGATCGCTTCCATGGACGTCTCGTCAAATTCTTTGTTCATTAATAATTTTATCATTTGGTGTTATAGTCTGAGATTCTGACAGTGTTTTAAGTAAGTGAGAAAATATGGAAATGCCTTCAGTTTTCTCTGTTCTCAGTGGCTTCCTTCACTAAGTTATTTAATATTTTTTTTGTTTATTTAATGATTCTTTGTCAGTTGTGAAGATTATATTGACAATGTTTAGTGAGAATTGGCAGAATGATTAAGAGGAATGAAATAAGTTTACTTATTTGTATTTGTTACGTGTATTGAAACACCATTCTCTTTTGCAAGGAACTTCCAGTTTTTCTGAAGAACTTACTGCCTTCCTCTCCAGACTGGAATACATTTTCACTAGTGTGCTTTAGGTGTACTCCCAATACACCAGATGAGTTTTCTAATAATACTTTAATTTCGGTGTTAACAAATTATTTCCTTAAAGTAAATTTAATCATAGTATTGAAGTGAGATATATATTTCTTGTAGATATATTGAAGAGGAGATTTTTACTTCCCAAGAATTACAGAACGTCTGCTGGAAGGCTAATAGTATGAGACGTATGAACTACGGACGAAATGTGGGTGAAGATTTGCTTTATCTGGCTTTCTCACTAATTTTTTTTCATTCTTAAGAGTTATTTTATCGTGCGAACAGACGACGGAAGTTTCACCACTTATCGGAATACAAAAATAGAACATTTTGCTGACAGAACTATTCCATTGTGTGTTACAGAATTGAAAGAAAGCAAACTTCAGCAGTTGTAGTAATCAGAATTCTGACAGAGAGTACCTCAGGGCTGCTGATGGTCAGGAGGTGATATATCATGGCAGACGAGGCATTTCGGCGTATGACGTGGCGAGAGTTACCGATACGAGAAGAACATGGTGAGGCATATTCTCAGTTCCAGTGTCCGCATCGCCCACATCAAACTAAACACAAAAGCAGCATCCAAATGTCTCCGATTAAAGCCCATTAGAAGAGATACAGGTAAGTTGATGCGTACAAACACATACTCATGCATGGATGCATGAGTATGTTCTGTTACTTATTGAAGAATTGAGTTAGCTTCCTCTTGAGTATATGTCATACGGAGACAGATAATATGAAAGGTATATAGAGAGTTACTATTGGGAACAATAATTTATGTAGGATCAGTTCATGGTACGCCTGCATCATATTTTGTCAGTCAGTTTTGGCATTGGGTTTCATTTAAGGTTCTTATGGTGATGGCTGTCTTCTGGGATATTGTGTGGTAGATATTGATCAAAATATCAGAAGAGTTTACTGCCTCCATAACAAAAGCCCTGTTGAAGGAGGCTCTAAGCCCTTCTGTCAGTTTCTACTCAACTCAGAAGACAGCCATATCAAATTTTGATATTTGCAGAGTTTGGTTCATTTAGGCGTTTCTTTATTCAAGGCCTTGAATTAATATATTTAAGTCCTTAGATTCAGTTTAATAAAACTTTGAAAAAAAATGCCACTTCTGTTATAGGTGTCCTGAAAACTCACAATATTTTCATAAGCTCTGATTTTAAGAAACTCGTCGTTAACCTTTGTCAGACACACATCATGGCTTTTGCAGTAGTATATTGTTAAACCATGAACTGCGTAGCTCAACTCTGACTGGCAGCCTCAAATTATTGACGTTTAAATCCCCTGTTACTATATCGAAAAAGATTGCGTGCGCTACCAGAGGTGTTGTCCGAGCCTAACTGATGCATTCCTAAATTTATGTAGTGAATATGCTATATGTAAAGGAATAACAGTTTTGTGATTGTGATTTCGTTCCATTTCTTGTCTTACCCAAGTTTTCTATTAAAGCGTGATTTTAATTAATTTGAATAATTTGTAAATATTATAAATGTATTGTGTGTGATGTTTTATTGTAGCTGGTGGGTTGCATTGAGATTTTTGCTGGCCTCGTGTTGCACGTAACTGTACTAGTTTTTTTATAGCTTAATTTGCTCTGCGTCATTTCATTCATCTTAATGTTGATCCTTTTTCTTTGGAAATACAGCCTTCATCTACGTAATACAACCACTCAGAATCAGGAACTGCAGTTAACTTGAGAATATTAGAAATGGTTACTGAATTTCTAAAAAAAACTGTCATATGTCCTAAGTCTACTTACTAAATTACCAGTTGCTGATGTAAGGAGTTTGTTAGCAAGGGAAAGGTTAATTTTCTACATCAGTAAAATAACTGATGACTTTTTGAGAAGACTTCTTCTCCACAGTTACTGAGTAGAGTTTTAGTTCCATCCAGATGTGTCCAGTACGAATTTTTGTTTCTGTAACAATACATGCTCTGGTCCAGTGGTTTTGAAATTGCGGGTCAGAATGAATTGTGAGGGTGCCTTGAAAGGGTCGCAAGCTTAACCTTTTCCTCACTGATTGTTGCATTTGTAACCACACTTGGAGGATACAATCAGGATCTTTGGTTAGCGTATGAACTGTAGTGATCTGATATGAACAGTTACATTATTTAATAAAAGTATTAATAAGGTAGTATATTTGCGTCATATTGTGAATTAGGTTAATATTTTCTGTCAAATCACAATTTTTAATAAGATAATAAAATATTTAAAATATCATTTCACGTTCCGCATCGAATGATCGATTTACAAATTGGAACGTCTCTTACGACATGTTTCGGTTATATTTAACCGTCCTCAGGTATAAATTAGATTGGTAAATCTAAAACTCGAATTACAATCATTTACAATGTTATGCAGTTTATTGAAAATGTTATTATCAGATTACTCTTATATATTAGAACGAAGGTATTGTTTTTTATATGGCGTGGTTCATCTGATGTTCAATATTAGTCGGTGATGAGTTGATAGAGACATGACGTGTCTAGCGGAAGACATCTAGAAGTATTACTGTGTCGGGTCGAGGTTTAATACTGAATAGGATGTGCTGAATGGCAACTGCCTTGTGAACTGTATCTCCCCTCTTTTATGCATATATCGTGGAGTAATATTACCAAGAGATGGCAGACCAAGTTATCTGAATATTAGTGTTTCAGAAGAGCAGTTGTGTGTGTGATGGGGAACCAGCTTAGGTGGAGTTGGAGATGTGAAGAACCAGACAGAATGAAGCACCTGGAATGTTTGTGACTTGGATAAGGAAATGCATTATTCAGGTATGTTAGGGAGTAGAGTTTATTTACATTCCATAGATCCTTATTAGGACTAAACTAAAGGATGTTGTTCATTGATGAACTTGCAGGCACTGTAAAGCAACAGACTGGAGACGCTGATGTTGCAGCTGTAACTAAAGGAATTCAGACATTAAAGATCCCAAATAGGACAGGTTGTGGGACTAAAGGAATGAAAACTGTAGTAGAAACCAACTATTTATCAATTTTTCCTGTAGTGATGTTGCTTGGAACACAATTGAAGGTGTGATAGCGCATGTAATATAAACAAAAGTTTTGTTCTCACTGTAGACAGTTTTCCACTCTAAAATGAAAAAGATGTTTCTATCAGAAAGATTCTGATGTGTTTTTATGTTCAGTAAGACAAATATAATAGGAAGCATACTGGCAGTTTTAGTTATGTAATGTGATATCATCGAAGGCCAAGTTGAAGGAAAGCGAGGACTGGGAAGAAGACTGATACAGCTAACCGACGATCTGAAAGAAGGAAAGAAGATGAAGTTCCAGGAATTAAAACGAGAAGCTGAGAATAGGGAAAACTGGAGAGCTCTTTTTGGGCAGAGCAATGGACCTGTCGTAAGACAGAACACTGAATAATAATAATAATAATAATATAGTAAAAATTTGTGTCATGGTATTAAGCTTTAGTAAGAATCCTTTACATAAGATTGAATGAAAATACACTTGTTCTAGTCACGCACAACAGACAAGTATTGCGTGCCCAGTAAGCAGTGTTATAAATTTGTGTGTAACTAATTTAAAATTGAAATTCATTAGTAAACCACTGTCAGCATAAGGAATAGCTTTCTGTTTCTGTCCACGATAATGTCACGGAGGATATTTACTGACAGACTACCGACGTCCATCTTCTGGCATTCGAAAGAACAGAGAATTTAGTAATCCAGCTTCAGAATCCTTTAAAATTTACTCGCACCATTCTGTTTTTGCTGCAAGCCTACAGAGGCGTCCCGTCATACCTGTTGTGTTACTATAATTACAATTTATATTATGTACATCCCATGTACGCTTCACAGCATAAGCCAAGCAAGGAACATATAGTGTGAATTTGAAGCCCTTTTTAAAAAATAACGCATAGTAAGCTTATTTCTGTTATATACTCAGCTGACGGGGACCATGGTTACGCATTGTATGCATGCTACGTATTACAGAAAGGTGGAAGAAAGGTAGATGATAGAGAAGACATGGAACTCGGGAAACGTCAAGAGGGAGGCTGTCGTGACTGAAGAGGAGGCAAGAAGTGATGCTCCATACCAGTGGTTCTCAAACTTTTTTAGTGCTGAAGAACCCTTTTGGTGTTTAAATAATATCACAGAGCCTTTGAAACGAAAACTTAATGTTCTTATGCGATTGATGTATCTGCTTGCTGGCCACGATGGAGTTGAAGACAGGTCCAGTGTTGGAAACCTGCATCAGTAATTCGTTATTGTTGCCGAATATCTTGAAAACAGTTACTGACAGACTACCGACGTCCATCTTCTGGCATTCGAAAGAACAGCTTCATTATTGCTTTTCAGGTGATGTCATAGTTATCTTTAGTAATCTTCCACCTTGTCCATAAATTTGTTGGCTCTCCGGTCTGTATTCGGTCCGTGGCCTCCTCGATTCTCCTCTTCCATTCGGTCCTCTGTTAGGTCCATCTGTCCGAGGCTTTGATTGAGGTGTAGTATCTCAATTTGTAAGTATTCCATTGAGATGGCCTCCAACATGTGTCTAGCAAATCTCGTGTGAGCTGCTTTTAGTCATAGTTCTTAATATCCACTTCAGTATTATATCTCATTCTTGTTCTAACCAGGAAGTCTAAGTAATTACCTAGTTGGTGGGCGTGTGCTAGCATTAACAGAGTGACTGTGACTGGTTGTGCTTCAACTGGATATTTCTTGTTATGTTCCAGACAGGCGTTGTTACATCAATGGACAACATTGTTCCTTTTAAGTACCTGCAGTTGCCACAGACAGAGCAAGACAATACAATGGCCTTCCAACTAAGTATTCAACTATTTTCAATTGCCAGGTAATACACAGAATCTGTTACATGCAATATTGTATTCATATTGAATCAATATATATTCATACGAAACAATCTCTACCAAAACGTACACGGAAGAAACTACTGCTGAGCAGACGGACCGAGCTTTAACACGACTTGTGTTCATGGTTCATCAATTTGATGCGTGCTCAAGGTTCTACTAGAAGGACGGTAGATTTATCACCTCCCTAAGCACTGCAGCTTACCTTATGTGATAGAGGAGTCTCAATGAGCTGTCCTCTTGCTTCTAAGCAAGCCTCGCTCCTCTTCTATGGCTCTCCGGTCCATATTCCGTCCATGGCCTCCTCAATCCTCCTCTTCCATTTGGTCCTATCCTCTGTTAGGTCCGTCTGTCCGAGGCTTTGATTGAGGTTTAAAATCATCTTCCTTTTTAAAGTGCAACCCCCAACCTGGAGGACCTGAGTACCTGTCTTAGTCTGACCTCTCCCCCCTCGACCAATCTGGGTAGGGAGGCCCTACCAGCAGCTATGCTACCGCCAACATACCAAGCAAGCCTTGCGCCTTCTAAAATTATTTCTTCACATGTGATGGAGTTGCTATCTTGAAATATTAGCAGTCTCCCTTGGAATATTGCTAGTTTTTGCAAAGAACGCAAAGTACCATCTGCACAACAGACAGAACATCGCAGTCTCAAAATTTGGATGTAAGAATTTAAGAATTTGTGTAACATAATTTTGTGAGACAACAAAAACAGTCTCATGTCTTGGTAAATAGCGATACATAAAATACCAAAGGTGTTTCACACGACGTTAAGAAGAATAATGTAGTTGAATGCGTGTGTCGAGATAACGGACGACACTGCATTCAGCGTTAAAAATTGTATAAATATTTATAATTCAGGCTCTGAATATCCAGGTGTGCATTCTAAGCAATAAATTTGAGACAAATAATTACAAATATAATATAAATAGATTATGGATGGATACCAGGTAATATGACACTGTTGTGAGACAGTGGTGATGATGGAAGCCTGTTTGTCCTGTATACAAGGTGTATACTGTCCTGAAAAATGTAATAGAAGCTAGTTGGTTAAATTTGTGGCTCAATTCACAATCATCACAGCTATGCAATTATTAGAGCATTGTTACATAAAATAAGACAAGCCTTTGCAATTTCCAATTGCCTCTGGAATGTGAGTTTACCCACACTCCAAGACACTTCATATTACAAAGTCAGAAAATGTCAGTGGCCTGAAGCATATTTTACTTTGTATCCATATGCAAATTTTTATTTTCATTACAAAAATTCTGATATCGTGCTCAGGAAGGCGGTTGATCGATAACTTTGAAATTAAATTTTTGTGTTGGAAATTTAATTTTAAAATAATTTTTTAACTTAACTGTACTTTTCCAGATCAAATAATAAGTCACAAAATGGTTTGAAATGATCTCAGTTCTTATTTTCTTGAATAAAGAATATTTATAAATTTAAAATGTATTTTGTTGTTCATTGATGAAATCGCAGGCACCGTAAGGCAACAGACTGGAGACGCTGATGTTGCAGCTGTAACTAAAGGAATTGAGACATTAAAGATCCCAAATAGGACAGGTTGTGGGACTAAAGGAAGAAAAACTGGACTTGTCAACGCTTCGGAACAAAATTGCCATTCATTATGATGTGGAATTTAAACCTTCACCATTTCCAAAGAGGCTTTTGAGGTGTGTATAGCCCCATTATATTTTGCATACGATATGTACAGGTAAACTTTGTATGATTTTTTTATGGGATAAAGAATAATAATTATGTTAACATTAGTTTCAAAATGGTTTTATTTGGTTTTACAATAATTCACTCTGATTTGCATTTTTTGGTAACTGGTAAGATTTTAATTGTAAATATTTCAGTGTACTGTTGTCTTTTTCAATTATTTTACCCACAAATCTAAGAACTAAATCAGTTTTGAAGATACGTTGCATGTGAAAATGTGTGCGCTATAATACTAATACGTTTGAATCCAGCAAATACTGAACTTTTCTGCCTTCGTAGACTTTGGACGTCCATGGATATTTGTGTAGCTAGCAGCAAAAATGAATTTCTTACCTGTTGTCTATCTTCTTTAGGTCAGTCTGAATAATATTAAAACTTTTAATGACTTCCGTGTAAAAAGACCTTTTGCTACTCTGATAACTCAGAATAATGTGATGTTAATTTTCTCACATTAATTTGTATGTCGTTGTTAATAAGTAGGAGGCTAAATGTTTATGTTTTGTGTTTATACAATTTGGTAAAATCAATGCATTGCTTATATACTTACAGGTAGATTTTGATTAATCGGGTGTTGAGGAGGATATTTGGGCCTAGGAGAGAAGACAATGGGGCGTGGAGAAAACTGCACAATGACGAGCTTAAAAATCTGTACTGCTCCCCCAGTATTGTCAGGGTGATTAAGTCGAGAAGATTGAGATGGGCGGGGCATGTAGCGCGCATGGATGGGACAAGGTGTGCACCGGGTATTGGTTGGGAAACCTGAAGGAAAGAGACCGCTGGGGAGACCTAGACATAGATGGGAGGATAATCTCAGGCAGGATCTATGGGAGATAGGAGTTGAAGGAGAATGGATTTTGTTGGCCCAGGACAGGGTCCAGTGGAAGGCTTTGGTTAATTCGGTGATGAACCTTCGGGTTCGGTAAGCCATCTAGTTAGTTAGTTAGTTAGATTTTGATTACAGTTTGTTATTGTCAGTGTTGGTAAAATTCAATACAATTTTAAGAGCTAGCCGAGATTTTAGGGACCAAACGTAATGTGGTTGCCATGTGTTGCTGCATTTAACAGTACATTGCAATCAGGTCTTTTCTCATTGTGATTATGAATTAATGACTGCTGCCTCCATTATAGCATTATTTGTAGATGAATGTTGACATCGAGGATGTATTAATTGGTACAGCTCTTCTCTGGTTTAAGAGTATTACTGAATGTAATTGCACATTATGTATGAAGCTTCATTCTTTAGGTTTCAAAATCCTAAATTTTTGTTTCTGTAACAATACATGCTCTGGTCCAGTGGTTTTGAAATTGCGGGTCAGAATGAATTGTGAGGGTGCCTTGAAAGGGTCGCAAGCTTAACCTTTTCCTCACTGATTGTTGCATTTGTAACCACACTTGGAGGATACAATCAGGATCTTTGGTTAGCGTATGAACTGTAGTGATCTGATAAGAACAGTTCCATTATTTAATAAAACTATTAATAAGGTAGTATATTTGCGTCATATTGTGAATTAGGTTAATATTTTCTGTCAAATCACAATTTT
>NW_019060618.1:35082-45470 GCF_000696155.1 Zootermopsis nevadensis | reverse complement strand
TCCAATCCCAGGCGGCAGACTTCTACGACCCAGGTATTCAAAAGTTGGTCCCACGGTATGACAAATGTCTCAATTCCGGTGGCGAATATGTTGAAAAATAGCTGGACACTTGCTGTATCTGTTGCAATAAATATTTCCATGAAATTGTGTTTTGTTTCTGTAAAAGGCCCCAGGGAAACTTACTTTTGGGATGCGCCTCGTATAATGGCCCTGTGGAATCATACTGCATTATGAATTCTTCTACATTGGATATTGGCTTCTCTGTCTCTGTACCTCAGTCTTTCTCTTTCGTGGCTGGCCTTTGTCGCTTGTAACTGGTGATGAACTCAATGTTTTCTCTCACTGCTTCTGAATTGCATTACTCCAGTAATGCTACAGGACAACTGTACCTTGGCAGTGCTAGAGACCAGCTGAACTCTTATGATGCTACAGGATGACTGTTCTGTTGCTCAAGTAAGGATCCTGTTTTGCTCCCAGTAGGAGGAGTACATCCTTCATCAATGTGGTATTCCCATGACACCTCCCAACTTGTCACTGGCAGAAGTGTAAACTATATTCCTCAGTTCTCCTCCAAACTTCAGTGCTGGGTTAATGCTGAGACTGAATAAATGTGTCATCATATTAACCACAGTTGAGCCAATTACATGGTGCACTCCCTAGATGTGTTGCCACATTTACACATTTGTTACTTGTGACTTTCATATTCACATAAGGAATTTACTTAATGGCCCTTTTACGACTGTTCAGTTCATATTATGTTTCTAGTTTTGTACATGTTTTAGGTTGTAAGCATGTAAAAGGAATCCTGCTATTTGGGCCACCAGGAACAGGGAAGACACTAATGGCTCGTCAAATTGGGACCATGTTGAATGCTCGTGAACCTAAAATAGTTAATGGACCTCAGATTTTGGATAAGTATGTTGGTGAATCTGAGGCTAATGTTCGGCGGCTTTTTGCAGACGCAGAGGAAGAGGAAAAAAGGGTAAACTACATTAAACATTTTACATGTTTTAAATATAAACTTTTTTAGATAATATAGCAAAGACTTCATAAAGTAGTCAAAATATAATGGCATAACAACAGAATTATTCTGCTGATTATTAAGAAACCATGAATTTTCCTAAAACACAGTGGATTAGAAATAAAGTACAGTAAAATAATTCCCTATTGCTGTGAATTGCAGAATGTTATAAAAATGTATATGTAAAACAACATTTTGTAGTAATGAACGTTAGTGGAACCATGTTACACATTGTGTATTATATAACATGTGTTTGCACAAATTTATGCTTTGTGCAACACAAGGAAATTAAAAACTCTGAGAAACTTTGTTCTGATGTGTCATGTGACATCCTATTTGTAAAATGTTGAATGGGAATTTAACCACACTTGTAATCTTGTGAGGTAATTGTAAATTACTTTGAAAGCGCTGTAAAATTTGATATGTAAATTATAAATGTGCAAATGTTCTATACACTCCCAAATGTAGGTTGCTCCTATTTGTGATAAACTGTTTGGTATTTTTAATTTTCATAAACATTTTTCTGTACTTCAAGTAAGTTACAGGATATTGTTTCTCATTAAGTCAGGTATACTTTTCAGTTGCCATGTAATAAACTAGTTACTTGTAATGCAGTTATAACCTTGCATCTCTTACCTATAGTAATGTTGTAGGGATAGCAGGAAGAAAATAATGTTAATTTTTTTGCTATACAGTATTCTTATTGTTGGCATTCTTTATAGAGTGAAAGTTTAATACCTTCAATTTTTGTTGCCGTGCAGTTCTGCACAATGACCATTAGACATTCTTACTTGAAAATATCAATCTTTTACTTCATACTAAAACAGGTGCTCAAACTAGTGATCTTAATTTTTTTTTTCCTCTTAATCTTATGCCTTATTCCATACCTTCATTTCTGAATATGACTGTACCCCATTACAGTGTTTTTACAATGACTGTATACAGTCAAACCAGCAACTGGCTCTTGATCGGTTAATGCACGGTATACATTACGGTAGCATTATATTTCCATACAAGCTGCTTGAAAGGTGACCAGTTCAGAGAATTTAATGAGTTGTGATGGACTGCATAAAATAAAAGTTTGAGGCCACTTAACATTCACTCTGTTTTTAGAAGAAAATGGATAGTACTGAATATGAAAAGAATATTATACATGCATTTAGAACTTTTTAAATAATGTGCATGTACATATATACTTATAAGTATTTGTTGGTAATATGAAACCCACCGAATGACACAGCTTTGTATTTGGGAGGTCTCAGGGGCTTCAAGTCTTGTCCCATATATCAGCTATGCTTGCTGAAATTTTTATGGTTTTTCTCTGTCTCTCTAGGCAGATGCCAGGATAGGTTCTTAAATTAGGCCATGACTGCTTCCTTCAATGTCCTTTCTAATTTATTATCTATTAAATTCTGTATCATTTGTTATTACATAAAGTGAGCTAATGACATTATTATTAGATAAACTGCAAACAAATTTTATATCTACAGGTTTATTTACATCATCTGAGAATTATACAGGACTATTCAAAAAGATTGTCGGGGTTTTGTGAATTTTTGTGGGGCAATGCATTAAACATACGATTATTATCATTACACTGGTGGATAGAGAAACTCTCAAAGTTTTGTTCTGTACCGCCCACCATCCAGTAGTTACGCGTTTGGCCGCCAGGTGTCAGCTTTTGCAATATGGTGGCTAACGGTAAGGAGAAGGCGTTTTGTACTCTCGAATATCATCGGTCCGTTACCATTGTCCAGTGGCACTTCCACATGAAATTTGGGAAAGATCCGCCCTCCGACAATTCTATTCACAGGTGGTATGCACAATTTCTGGAGACGGGGTGCCTGTGTAAAGGAAACAGCAGTGGGCGTCCCTCCGTGTCAGAAGCGAAAGTGGACCAGATCAGAGAGCTTCTACGTAGCCCTAGAAAATCAACTGCGAGAGGCAGCAGGGAACTCAGCATACCGCAACCCACAGTTTGGCGTGTGTTAACGGAAGCGACTAAGAATGAAGCCATATCGCCTAATGCTGCTTCAAGCTTTAACACCTGATGACCACCACCGAAGGGGGGCTTTCTGCACTGCACTGCAACAACTAATGGAAGAAGATGGCTTTTGTAACCGACTGATTTTTTGTGATGAAGCAACCTTTGATTTGTGTGGAAAAGTTAATAAACACAATGTTCCAGTTTGGGAGACGGAAAATCCCTAATGTTACGTTGAACATCAGCGTGACTCACCCAAAGCGAAATGTGTTCCGCGCTGTTTCCAAAATGAAGGTATACGGCCCGTTTTTCTTTGCCGAACAGACAGTAACAGGACTGACTTATCTGGATATGGTCACTGAATGGCTGCTACCCCAGCTGAATGAGGACAGAGCTGATTTCATACTGCAACAAGATGGCGCCCCACCTCATTTCCATAGGGAAGTCAGAGCATTTTTAAACCAGCACTTACCGCAGCGATGGATCAGACGCGGGACCGACGTTGATCAGAAGCTCCTGTCTTGGCCACCTCGTTCATCGGACTTAACACCATGTGATTTTTTCTGTGGGGCTACGTGAAGGATCAAGTCTTTGTCCCTCCTCTACCTGCAACTATCCTGGATCTGAAGGTGCGTATCAGAGCCGCCATTCTAAACATCACCGCTGACACGCTGGGGCATGTGTTGAAAGAAATGGACTATCTTGTAGATGTCTGCAGAGTGACAAAAGGTGCAATATTTATAATGCATTTATAAAACTTTGAGAGTTTTGCTACACAATAAAACAAGATTTGTATTCCTACCTCAATTGTACTACGTGTAGTGATTTTTTAAAACCCTGACAATCTTTTTGAATAGCCCTCATCTTTTTCAATCCAGTTCACATAATTTAATTTTCTTTTCTTAAGAAACATGCTCAATATTTTGTTACCATTGATACCTTATTCTTTCAAGTGGTCTCTTTAAATCAGAATTCCCTTCGCAGTCAGAATTTCATTGAAGACCTATGGCAGACCCTCCATGGAGACAGAAGTTTAATACAGAACAGGAGCCTGTTTGGATGTGTTTAGAAATTGTGGAAAATTTACATGTTGAATTAAGGATACTAAGTAATTTTAAAAGTCATGGAGTAAAAAATTTAAATAAAAATGATTTATATCCTAATTTGTTGTGTTGTTATTGTTTTCAGCTTGGTCCTAACAGTGGCCTTCATATTATCATATTTGATGAAATTGATGCAATTTGTAAGTCTCGAGGCTCAGTGGCTGGTAATACCGGAGTGCATGATACAGTTGTAAATCAGTTACTTGCCAAAATAGATGGTGTTGAACAGCTGAATAACATTCTAGTCATTGGAATGACTAATCGCAGAGACATGATTGATGAAGCTTTGCTTCGACCAGGAAGATTAGAGGTAAAGTTTCATGACCTTTTGCAGTTATATGAGACACTGAATGATTGTTAACCTTTATCTTACTTGCGTTCCTTGTCATGAACGTAAATTGAGTACTCAGCCCTACGAATGTTCCTTGTCCGGAACGTAAATACTTGCAACACTGTTAGGAGACTTGGGTACATCTTTTGGCCACTTTTAGGGGCTGCAAGCATTGAATCACTCTCTATAGGGTTCTGACAAGTTCAACCTGAGCTGTTAACCCGGAAACTATAACCATAAACAGCAATAAACTTTGTTTATGTCAAGTGGGTTTCAGCATAGTTGTCAGACCCCCTATTCAAAGCTACTCACATTCCTCAGCATGATCTGTGAAAAGAATGTGTATCCACTGAAGTAGAGGAAAACAAAATTTTCTGTGTGGTCAGTAGTTTACAACCATGGCTTCTACCATATTGACTGAGCTTCCAAAAAAGAAAGTAAACTTACTAAAGCCTGAAGAAATACTAGAAGTTATTTTGGACACTGGACATGTTTACTTTAGATAATATTAAAGTTTTCCGTAGAGCGTGCACAAAAATTTAAATACCCGCAAAAAAACTCCGTAGGGCTGCTACCACTTTGCCATTTAAATGCCCATCGTTTAAAGGTTAATAGGAATTTTTTAATGTTGTATTTCATAATTTAAATTAACTGGTCTTCCATAGGTACAAATGGAAATTGGATTACCAAATGAACAAGGACGATTCCAAATTCTTAATATCCATACAAGTAGGATGAAGGATTACAAGAAAATCAATCCAGATGTTGACATCAAGGTGAGTTAGAATGATTTTATGTTGCTTGATGGAAAATTTCATAATTTTTATACGTGAATTCTGATGGCCCGTGCTATTGGACTTGATGAAAGTTTATGGAAGTCATGTATAAATGGGTTCCATAACAAAAGCCCACATAAAAATTCTGCACAAAAGAAACCCCCACAGTCATAAATGCTCACGTGGAAAAATGCTTATGGACATGTACAGTTGAGTGAGGTAGGTCTAATTATGAACTTCCTCTGTGAACAGACTTTTGAGGGTTCCTCTTTAATATTATACTAGCTTCTGCATTATCTTCGGACACTGTCCAGCATTGGTACCCGTGTTGTTGCAAGACACTTCATGTCTTTTCCAGACACGTGTGTCTCACCTTATTACTAATATGTATTTTGAACATGGATGTACAATTTGAGTTATGTCAACTACAGAACACAGTCCACTCTCTGATGCACCTATCCTTCGTCTGAGGTTAAAGTGAAGTAATCTGCTTGGCTGTGGTGGTACGGCATGGATGAGCCAAAATGTGGCCTTGACCTCCCAGAAAGATGAAGAATTATACTAGTACCAGCTTTCATTTCACACGTGTTCATCTAGGGCTGGATGCTTATTTGTAGATTAATCACTGAAACATTCTTTTTATAGAAGTTTTTTGTCATGCCAGTTTTAAAATCTACTTAGTAGAGTGTGATGTTATAAAATATTCCAGTGTACATTCGTTTCTTATCTCTGGGTACAGAGGTACATGTACTGTTGGCCAGATTTTTGAGACTGTTGATATGGGTAAGTGACTACAGAACTTTAATTGGTATGTAATGTTGTAGGAATTGGCAGTTCTAACAAAGAACTTTAGTGGAGCTGAGTTGGAAGGTTTGGTGCGTGCTGCACAGTCCACGGCAATGAACCGTCTCATTAAGGCTGCTAGCAAAGTGGAAGTTGATCCTGAAGCTATGGAGAAGTTGTTGGTGAATCGATCAGACTTTCTTCATGCTCTTGAAAATGATATCAAACCTGTAAGTTAAATGTTATTGCTCTGAAAAATCTAACAAAGTGTTTTTTGGCAGAACTTACGAAGCTTAATCTTTTATAGACTTCTGGTCCTACAAATAATTGGTGAATGCTCTGGTCTTGTTACTAGTACACTCCATCCAGCCAATGGCTCTACAGCCCATATCGGGCCTTAGCCTCCTCAATTTTCTGCCTCCATGAAGATCTATTATTTGCGGCCATTTTCCAATTTTGAATACTAGTACACTACCAGACCACAAAAATTGGAAGAATATAAAAGAAATGTTTTACTATAACACATTAATGTATTATTATTGTTGTTGTCATTGTGTTTGTTGCTGCTGCTATTAAAATACCTTAGCATTGTGATGCAGTTGTTAGTGTGTGTGTGTGTGTGGCGGGGGGTAGTATTATTGCATTCTACACAACCTGCTTCTTGACCAAGCGACCTTGCAAGCCTCAGCTGCCAATTCTAGGTACAGACATTATGGTGTTGCCTCCATGTCACAGGTTTTTGCATCCACTGTGTTGTTACTGACTATAGGAAATAAAATATATAAGGATTTCCTGGTCTGTAGTGGCACACCATTTTCTGTGAAAATCAATTTACTTGGTTGAAAAGTTGAATGGGGGGACACAAAGTGTTCAGATCACATAAGCTTACTTTTTACCCATAAGGAAGGAAAATAGGTTAAGTATTTATTTGTAAAACTGTTACATATTCCTTATTGGTTTTTTCTAAGGTGTGTGTTCTGAAGAAGCCACATGTTTCTGTAAAGAATAGGAAGAAATTATAAAGCAACTCAAATCAAGTTCAATCGTAATACTTTTGTGTGGTGATAAATGCTGATTTTTTTTTACTAGGCCTTTGGAACAAGTGGTGAAGTGCTGGAACATTTTCTTGCTCGCGGAATCATTAACTGGGGTACTCCTGTAAGCAGTATCCTAGAAGACGGAATGTTGTTCATACAGCAGGCCAGGGCTACCGACACATCAGGTTTAGTTTCTGTTCTTCTTGAAGGCCCACCAAATTCTGGAAAGACAGCTCTAGCTGCGCAACTTGCAAAAAATTCAGACTTTCCTTTTGTGAAAGTTTGTACACCAGAAGAAATGGTTGGTTTCACTGAATCTGCCAAATGTTTGCATATAAGAAAGGTAGGTGCTCTTTTATTTTTGTTTCTTTTGGTTTGGGGAAGGGGAGAGGGAGTAGAGGGCATTCAAAATCAGTACATTTCTTTCTTTTGAATTTCAGTTGTGTTTATTAATAGTAATTAAGGTTTAAATGTAAATATTCTCTTTTGTCTCAGTATGTGAAGTGTGTTTACCCTGTATGGTCTCAACCCATGATGACCATTCTTGCTTTAATACAGTTTATAATCTTTTCATATGTATTTTTTACTTTCTTAAAAAAATCTGTTGAAATTCCTACTTTTCCATATCACTTCCATTCTTGTGTTATCAAATGTTTTTTTTTTAATCTATGAATATCATCAACTCTTTTGTATATTCTTATTTCTTCTCAGTTAGCTGTCTTATCCCAAAAACTTGGTTTGTATTTGCCCTTGTTTTCTGAATGCATATAGTTCTGCCAGTTTTAATTTTATTTCCATTGTCATTATGTTTATTAGTGTCCTTTAATAAATTTTTAGTGTTTGGCACAACGTTGTAAGTCCGGTGTAGTTTCCACATTTGTCTCTTTTCTTGTAAATATATACAGTGATTCCTTTGTACCTGTCTTCTGATATTCTGTTTTATACCCAAATTTTTCTCACGATAAGTCTCAGTATAGCCAGCATGTACCAATTGATCTCACTACTGTGATTATGTCAACAGATCCATCGTCGTATCCTGGTGATCTCTAATTTTTCATTTGTGTTATTACTGTTTCCAAATCTGACATCTGTCCCCGCTTCATCGTATGTTAGAGTTTTCTGGGACTTTATTGTTTTCTGTACTGTCCTCACCTTCATTTCGTGCATTTAATAAATTGTTTTGCCATCTATCCATGTTTTATGTGCTGTTTGCCTAGGCTTTCATTCCATTTTGACAACTTTTCCGGAAGATTGACTGTAAAGTCACACCAACATGCAGACCACTAAGGAAAAAATACCTACTCACTTTATAGCTGAGAACGTATCCCTGGCCATGCCAATGGTTAACAGAGGAATAGAAGTGAAATGGCACAAAAATCTGACCACACATCTGATTTTATTTGGTTTTACCGATTCATTGGTTTACTCCACTACATGTTTTGACCCAGGTTGAACCATCTTCAGGTGGATTTATGTAAGGATACTATTGACTGACATAATTGTGTAAATGTCATTATCACATTAAGAATAGTGAAATTATAAAATTGATTAAAATTGTTAAAGTTGAAGTCTTTCAGCAAGCTGCGTGTGTTGAAATTTGTCAAATTTTTATCACAAAAATCCTTGTTTATGTTGGTTTTTTATATATAATTAGCTGATGTTTGTATAAATATAACTCATCATCTTGCATAAGAAAGATATGTTGAACTTTTTGGATCAGTATTCTAGATGTTTAAAATTTACAGTATAGACTGAGTCACATGTCATACAAACTGACAGAAGTTGAGGGTTTGAAACTAGATCGTCGACCCCATAGAAGAATGATAGGAAGCGAGACGTACCAGTTACATGTGTCTGATCATGTGCAATATTAACACCAGCAACTAATTACTTTAATTTCGTCCATGAAGTTGGATCTGCTTTTAACATGGGATCAAGGTTGTAAGTAGCTCTTGGTGTGCATTTTAGAATATATAGAGCCTGAGTTGATACTTCCGGGTTGAATAAGATGGAGATTTATAAAGAAGGGGTTGAGTTGTGCTAAGTAAGAGGTTTTTAAGACATGAGGTTCACCACATATTAAAATGTTCTTGCGGATTTGAAACTGAACAAGTTATAACTATTTGAGTGTGGATTTGTAGCAGAATGGAGCCATAAGAAAATATGCCCTGGACTACTACAGCTAGACAGCTGGCTAAGAAACACCATTGCTAATACTTTCAAAGATTGTTACCCAACTCCTTTATTTAAGTAATGCATGTCAATTTGGTGAGTATTTGAGCTTCCATCTTCCTTATCATGTAGTGTTCCATAAATTATTGTTTGTGAAGTCTCTCTGTGAAATTTTGCCCTAATATTTCCTGGTTGTCATTCTCTAATGGTACTAGGCATTCTCTGTACATTAATACTTACTTAGGATACTTAGACTACCCGTTATTCAGTGCCTTGAGCATTTGCGGGTCCCAGCTTTCGTTGGCTTTGATCTATTAGACAATTGGTAGGACTCCTTGGACGAGTGATCGGCCCATCGCAAGGCCTCTACCTATACGCAGGACAGCACAACATGGAAAGACAGTGACAAACATCCATGCCTGGAGTGGTATTTGAACCCATGGTCCCAGTGACCAAGCGGCACAAGGCCCACCATGCCTTAGACCACACGGCCACTGTGATGGCTATTTACATTAATAATGAACATAAAGTAATTTGGCCTACAGTTGTTTCAGTTCTTAGCTCAGTTCTGTTTTGGATTCAGGTATTTGATGATGCTTACCGCTCGCAGTTGAGCTGTATATTGGTGGACAACATTGAACGTCTTCTTGATTACGGTCCAATTGGACCTCGTTATTCTAACCTTACACTACAGGCACTCCTTGTTCTTTTGAAAAAAGAACCCCCAAAAGGACGGAAACTATTAATTCTTTGTACAAGCAGCAGGAGGTAAGTTATGGTGCTAATGTAAGTAGTGAATATACATTGATATAATTAATTCTTCAAGCCGATATTTAAATGCCCCCTAAGATAACACTGACAGTATTTAAGTGGCCTGTCGGTAAGAAATTTGCTTGTTTTAATATATACATTTATAAGTTGATATAATTGCATCATAGTGTGAATTTAAATTTAATTATTCGTGTTTTTTCCGTCTAATCACAATTGTATATAAATAAAATTATACATAAGATATTAAAATATCATTTACATATTTGGTACATCTTTTTACTACATGTTTCGGTTACATTGAACCATCTTCAGGTGTAAAGTTAAAAGTTAAAAATTATAATCTTATAAACTAAAACTTAATTACTGTTGTTGTGTAACTTCTGATGATGTTTACTTCCAAATTCATTGGA
>NW_019060618.1:5327-34963 GCF_000696155.1 Zootermopsis nevadensis | reverse complement strand
AGTACTTCTGAATACCTTCAAGACATATCTATGCTCTTCCTCGGCCAATGTTAAACCACTATCACAACAAAAGCAGTGACCTGCCTGCTAACAGATCTTTTGTGACGAGCCATTGTGATGAAAATGGAGGACAGAGGGCTTGAGCCTCATATGTCATATATATTATAGTAACTGGCCAGTGGTATGTAGCTGTGTTTCAACAACCCCCGTCCTTCATACTAATGGGTATAACTTTCCTCTGCACTTTCAAACATAAAAGAATAAGATACACTTGATGACTTTCAAAATAGGCTATACAAAGCCCTCTCCAATCTCAGTTACATGAATTAGCCATGGGCCTGCTTATATCCAACTGAAATAAGTAAAGTAAAAGTAAGACTGTCCTACTGTACACCATGTAGGCGCTTGATTGGGACGGGAAGAGTAGGTATAGCTCCTGTTCATTCTTAACCTCGGCACTAGGTAGTGGTGAGTGGCCAGCTTTGTATCCTGGCCATGTTTTACCCCCTGGGGAAATGAACCCTGGTACCCTTTGGACAGGAGGCTGGGTGGGCCCCAGAACCAGTCTGGGTGCAGAGGCTAGAAGAAAAATCCTCTGCCCTTATCAGGGATAGAATCCTGGTTTTCCAGTACATAGACAGTCACTATACTGACTGAGCTACCCTGGCTCCATCCAACTGAAATAACAAATGTAACCCGCAATGAAATTAATAAAGTGTTTAAGCATATGGTTCATTAATATGCAGGTACACAGTTATAATTAGTATTTGTGTGAATACAAAATAATAATTAAAAGCAAAAATATCCAGATATCGAAATTCAAACTCTCAAACATAATCTTCAGTTCAGTTCTAGTTTTCTACCCTAGTGAAGTCTAGCGTTCAGCTGGATTTTTGCATCAGAATTCATGATGGGACTCAGAAAAAGCATAAATTCATATTTTTCTTAAAATTAGGGAGACATATTGATGTCTTTGTCTAATAGTTATCTGGAATAAATCACTGTAGTTATTGAAGGCAGAGAAAAGCCACATGTAGACAAGATTAGGAATGATTGGAATTATGACACCATCTCATAGACTTACATCACTTCCAGTTTGGTACTTAGGCTGTTATATTGAATTGTGCTTGCAGGATTATTACACACCTTCATCCATTACTATCAAAAGATCCGTTTTAATATTACCTAAACATTAATTCCTCAAAAAAATTTCGCCTTTTCTACAAGTTTACCCTTCAAAAATCTGTAGGTATTTATTGTTTCCCTTTATATCAGTATAGGAAGATGATATAAGAGTTAAAAATGAACAGACCAGAGGCTTTTATTCAGAGAGAAAAATCTTATCGATTTGCTGATCTCTGTATTTAGGTCCTCATGGCTTTTGCAATATCCAATGTGACATAAACGAAACATTAGCTTTCTTTTCCCCACTGCGACAGCGTTATAAGAGAGGAAATTAACTTGGCATCTACAGGCTGTGATAAAATTGGTTTTGCTATAAATTATTTTTTCAGTAAGGCCACGAGGACATTTCCAATTTACGTCCCAAGACTGCATAAAACTTTCGGACGTTTCGGTCACAACATAAAACAGCATTCACGTAAGTTCTAGTTGACATAACCTGGAAAACGGGCTTTTCATTGTCATCTTGAGTAACTACGTTATATTATCAACTGGACCAGGGGTTCACACCCTTTTTCGCTGCCTTACCACTAATTTTAATTGTACCACTAACCAAATGCGTTCAGGAAAAATGTATTTATATTAATGTTATCTTTTGATATTTTTTTACTAAGTTCGCGTACCACTCAACATACCATAGGTTGAGAAACGCTGAACTAGACTGATTTATCTCAATACACATTCTACTACCAAGTCACAGATGGTAGAATAATATTAAAATGGATCTTAAAAAATAGATTATGGTGTGAAATATATTTGTCAGGTTCAGGATATAAAGAATATTTGTTGGTTATTTGGTATTAAATATACGATTATTTAAAACACGGGTCAAATTAATAGCAAATGTTATTTACGATACAATCTAATATAAAAAATAATTTAAAATTAATATAATAAAATTAAAAGTGAATTTCAGAGCTGTATGACAAATTGTCGGCAGGAATACAATTCAAAATCCCGTACAATTATAAAACACAAGTAGTCCATATTTTCTGATGATCAAATTATTCTCTGTGACAAAAGTCAGAAACGTTTAAATAAATGGCCTATAATTTATAACAGACTGATTTAAATAAAACATTGTAAGTGCATGTGTACGGTATACAAAACATATTAAACAAATAATTTAGGTTCCCTTGACTGGAGCATTAATTTGCATAATTTATAGCCTTCGACTATGACCTTTAAAACTAAAAATTAATCTTTTGTGACGACGCGTGAATCAGTACCCGGTATCATGACGTCACACACTAACGGCGCATGCGTGTCGTGACTCTAAATCTAATGTAATTTACGTGTGTGTCTCTTAAGATGGGATGAAATCAAAAATTTACTACTGTAATTTAATTAATCGTGTTTTTTCCCGTCTAATCACAATTGTATATAAATAAAATTATACATAAGTTATTAAAATATCATTTACATATTTGGTACATCTTTTTACTACATGTTTCGGTTACATTGAACCATCTTCAGGTGTAAAGTTAAAAGTTAAAAATTATAATTTTATAAACTAAAACTTAATTACTGTTGTTGTGTAACTTCTGATGATGTTTACTTCCAAATTCATTGGAGTGAGGGTATATTTTGAAGTGATAGTGGTGAAGGTATTCAGAAGTACTTCTGAATACCTTCAAGACATATCTATGCTCTTCCTCGGCCAATGTTAAACCACTATCACAACAAAAGCAGTGACCTGCCTGCTAACAGATCTTTTGTGACGAGCCATTGTGATGAAAATGGAGGACAGAGGGCTTGAGCCTCATATGTCATATATATTATAGTAACTGGCCAGTGGTATGTAGCTGTGTTTCAACAACCCCCGTCCTTCATACTAATGGGTATAACTTTCCTCTGCACTTTCAAACATAAAAGAATAAGATACACTTGATGACTTTCAAAATAGGCTATACAAAGCCCTCTCCAATCTCAGTTACATGAATTAGCCATGGGCCTGCTTATATCCAACTGAAATAAGTAAAGTAAAAGTAAGACTGTCCTACTGTACACCATGTAGGCGCTTGATTGGGACGGGAAGAGTAGGTATAGCTCCTGTTCATTCTTAACCTCGGCACTAGGTAGTGGTGAGTGGCCAGCTTTGTATCCTGGCCATGTTTTACCCCCTGGGGAAATGAACCCTGGTACCCTTTGGACAGGAGGCTGGGTGGGCCCCAGAACCAGTCTGGGTGCAGAGGCTAGAAGAAAAATCCTCTGCCCTTATCAGGGATAGAATCCTGGTTTTCCAGTACATAGACAGTCACTATACTGACTGAGCTACCCTGGCTCCATCCAACTGAAATAACAAATGTAACCCGCAATGAAATTAATAAAGTGTTTAAGCATATGGTTCATTAATATGCAGGTACACAGTTATAATTAGTATTTGTGTGAATACAAAATAATAATTAAAAGCAAAAATATCCAGATATCGAAATTCAAACTCTCAAACATAATCTTCAGTTCAGTTCTAGTTTTCTACCCTAGTGAAGTCTAGCGTTCAGCTGGATTTTTGCATCAGAATTCATGATGGGACTCAGAAAAAGCATAAATTCATATTTTTCTTAAAATTAGGGAGACATATTGATGTCTTTGTCTAATAGTTATCTGGAATAAATCACTGTAGTTATTGAAGGCAGAGAAAAGCCACATGTAGACAAGATTAGGAATGATTGGAATTATGACACCATCTCATAGACTTACATCACTTCCAGTTTGGTACTTAGGCTGTTATATTGAATTGTGCTTGCAGGATTATTACAGTTTTTGGTGTGTTGCCAGCATTGTTAACCTAATTTATCTCCTTACTTATGTGTTTAGGCAAGTGTTAGAAGATATGGAGATGTTGTCAGCTTTTACAGCTGTTCTTCATGTTCCAAACCTTTCACAACCAGATCATTTAATGGCTGTTCTTGAAGAATCAGATGTTTTCACCAAGAAGGATTTGTCAGCGTTATCTCGGAAGATTCTTGGCCACAGGTATGTAAAAGTGAAAACTTAACTGAAACACAATATTAAGCCAAATTCAAAGTTAGATTCATGCTAAATAAAATTATTAATTTGTTTAGAACATACTGAATTTATTTGTTTAGGGTGTTCATTGGCATCAAGAAATTGCTGGCTTTGATTGACATGGCTCGTCAGACAGAGGAGCCGTACAGAGTTATAAAATTCCTTTCTAAACTTGAAGAGGAAGGAGGTTTGGATATGGGCTCCTCAATACAGTAAACACACATTTCATGGGTAAGGAGAATGTTGTATTTGTGTTCAGTTACTTTCTTCAGTATCTGTTGTGAGGGAGACAGAACTATTAGGAAAATCAGCATTGATTTAAAAAGTAGAATAATTCTAGATATAAGTAAAAATTCCTTGGTTATTCCAGTTCTGCATATCTCAAAACAGGAAGAAACAATGATAATTAAAAAAAATATGTATTTTTGTTCATTCTTGTGGTTTAAATCTTATTGTGTCATGGTATAGTCATTAGAAATATTGACTAGTTTAATTAATTTTATTTTTATGTGTAATGAATTTCTGTCCTGTATCTTTAAATAATGAAAGTTAAAACTTTTAATTAGTTGAGTGTAATTCTGTGAAAAGATACCACATAGATACAGCAAGATGTTAGCATCAGTCTTGATATTTGCCATTTAATGGTAAATTAGATTCCATTAATAGTACATTTCCTTTTAGATATATCCCAGAATATAAACACTGTTTTGTGATAAATGTAGTTATTTAGACTCTGTTTAGTCTTGAAAGACTTGAATTCTGTATCATTGTTGATGTATAGTTAAATAAAAATATCTTATTGATGTAAAAATCATGATGGGGGTAATGTGGAGATAAACTGCTATGCAAACTTTTGCTGTGTTCCAGTGAATTTTTTTTTAGTTTTTTCACTGTAGTTGTATTAAGAAGGATGTACTCTTGCACTTTCACATAACCCCCATCATATATAGATGATGTTATTTATGAAGATTGCTGTCTTCTGGGTTATTGCGCCCTGTAGTCTGGTAGATTTCCACAAACGTTTCAGAGGTCATACTGCCTCCGTCATCAGGGCAATGAACTCATCGCCTTGATGATGGAGGCAGTATGACCTCTGAAATTTTGGTGGAAATCTACCAGATTACATGGCACAACAGCCCAGAAGACAGCAATCTTCAGACTCACGGCTGTGAAAACCTCAGGTCCTACGATGTTATTTATAACTGTTAATTACATTCCTCATTCTGTAGTTGACCAAGAGTGTAATCAGCTCTCTGAATTACTGTGTTTTTCATCTTGAGAATTAAATTATGTTTTTAAATTGAATAATTCTGTTAACTTTGATTTGACCTTACTCTTTTATATACCCTATCATACGAGGTGCGATCGGAAAGTTTCAAGACTGTGTCAATAGCGGGCGAACCGGATGTAGTACGAGCTTCTGCCTTTAGGGGGTGCGGCCTACATTCATAGTGAATCAGTGTGCCAGCCGGCATCATCAAATAATTTAGGCAAATGTGAGAACCATAAATGTAATGTGTTCCAGTTTTCATAGTGTGGAAATTTTTATGAAATGTTACAAGAGTTTTTGTCACTGTAGCTGTAGTAAGAAGAATGCACTCTTTCACTTTCACGCAACCCCCATCATATATAGATGATGTTATTTATGAAGATTGCTGTCTTCTCTGTAATTGCGTTGTGTAGTCTGGTAGATTTCCACCAACGTTTCAGAGGTCATACTGTGTCCATCATCAGGGCTACAAATTCATCGCCTTGAAGACGGAGGCGTTATGACCTCTGATATTTTGGTGGAAATCTACCAGACTACACGGCGCAATAACCCAGAAGACGGCAATCTTCAGACTCACGGCTGTGAAAACCTCAGGTCCTACAATGTTATTTATAACTTTTAATTACATTCCGCATTCTGTAGTTGACCAAGAGTGTAATCAGCTCTAAGTTACTGTGTGTTTCATCTTGAGAATTAAATTACGTTTTTAAATTGAATAATTTTGTTGACTTTGATTTGACCTTACTCTTTTATATACCCCATCATAGTTGCATTGGAGAAGTACAGTAGAATTTGAAATGATCCAGTTAAGTTATTGTCAGTCATTGTTTTGTCAGTTTCGCCATATCCAGTATTAAATGTTTAGATGTCACCAGATATGGGACAAAATTATAGTAGCACGTATCTTTGGACTGTTCTCTAGAATCTAATGGCTAGTCATTTATTTTTTCATTGCTGCATTGCAACAGTTTAAACAGTGATGTATGTTACAACTGTATTTACCATACCCCTATATATAGCATGATTTTATTAAAGTGCTACGAGTATATTAAATAAAAATGTAACATATGTCTCACAAATAACAGTATTGATTTATGTTCATGTGGTGCAGAACTGATATTCCGTAAAAAAAACAGACAGCTGACAAATTTACTTTCACTGCTCAGAACATTTATTATGGCTTGAAAATTGGAAAAATGTAGCTTGCCTTATGCTAGAAATTAGGACATGAAAGTTTGTAGATGTGGAATGTGGTCTTATACATACAATATTACATATGGTTTATGCATATTTTGTCATTTCAGATCCACAAAAGTAAGCCTTTTAGTAAATCCATGCCCAGTGAAGTGTTGAAATTAATACTGGAGTATGAAAGTGAGAACATTCCATTAGAATATTATATTTTATCATATATTCAGTAATGCTACTCACAGATGCTTTGTAGTGTACACTTAAAAGTAGGCTCAACTTGCAACTGATAGTGAATGCAGAGTTTGGATTTGATACTGGCAAAGCACAAGAGATAACTGAAAGGATTTCAAAATATCCCAATTTATCGAACCCTTTAATTTCATGTTTTCAATTACAGGACCCTTTCCTTAACATACTAAAAGCTCCCAATGTGTCAAATACATATTATGTGAAATTTAAGGTTCTCACATTTGTGAAGATGATACTATTCTGGAGGAATATATTGTCTGTCTTCATCCCACAAAAATACATCAGATAAATGTGACATGTTAAATATTCATGGAAGAATCATATTATATATATATTGGCTTGTACCAACATTATTATGTTGGGCTTTTTTTATTGTCTGATGTGTATTTAATATACACTGCTATTCTAGTGTTACTAGTCTAGTATTTAGATAGTTTTGACTATTCTTAAAATAAAAATAATAAGAAAAATTAGTCAGTATAATGAAAATCAATCACCTGAATACTGGAATACAGCTAGCTCTTGAAATGTCATGTAGGAAGGAACTTAATCATTTTTTTCTAAGATGCATTCTGATAAGGTCTTACCAAGTTCTGTTTCTAGCTTTACACAGTCCTTACAGATATTTTTACTTTTTTAAATTTATTTTATGGTTCAGAATTGGAGCTACAACTATATCTGCTACTCTCATACCCACCATCTTGCCATGCACTTGCTTTGTTAGATAAAGTATAAACTTTTTATAGAATTTAAAATTAGTGTATTTTTAATCTCTATACACAAATGTTACTAGATTCTTTAGCACTATTTATGATGCTTCTATTCACATAGCTCTAAATTAGTATGTGAAAATGTACAGTATTTAATTAATATGCAAAATTCTTAAGGGTGCTTGATCAATACCTGTGAACTCCAACGACGCAACAACAGCTCGCCGCAGACCAGCTACGGCCACCGGACCATTGGATCAATAGCTAAGTGCAGAGTTCAACTCCTGTGAAACCAACATCTAGTGTAGTGTTGCTTGATATGCTATTGTAAAATAACTCTACTTCATGATTTGTTTTCTAAACCATATTTAGACCAATTTTAAACCATTTTGATTAAATGAATTAATTTCCCTGTTGCCACTGATGATGACCTCTTGAGGTTCAAACGCGTATGGCACTAGTGTCTTTTTTTTTTTGTAATGTTAATAGTTTGTTGCTTATTTTATATTCTAATATACTACACGGTATGCAAAGTTTTAAGATTTGAAATATTCACTGTACTCAAAAATTATACACATGTTCTTCAGTAAGGAAGAACCATAAAAGTTGGGTAGGATGGTACAGATTTTTGTTGTTATTTTTAAAAAGAATTCAAGCACTGGTTACAGTGAATGGTTTTTATACAGAGTATATCAGAAATATGTATCATAAACATATAGGATGGATTGTATGATCAAAAACTACAAACAAACAACTGTTGAGGAACATGGGGATCCAGTTTTATTCTGTACAGATGTAGAAGGTACTGAAGTTAGCTTAAGTAAGCCTGCAACATTAGCTGTTAAGTAGACTTCATTTATTCATAATGAATTCCTCTTGGGTTACCAGCCATGTAAGATGATTTAATGGAGAAAACACCAACGTTTCAAGAACCATACTCATCCTCAGGGTATTCGGTACCATGGAAGCTTCAGACCATACTTCATTTATTCATGTTCTTTATAGGATATGCTGAAAGCGATTTTCATTCATTACTTCTGCTTATGTGAGCAACTGGGATATCAAAAACTCCTGGTTGGGTGCAATCTTTGTGACAAATGTTATGCACCCATTACTGTAGCTACTCTGAATTTACTACTCTTTAGTAACCAAGACCTTTAAATCCCTCCCCCCTAAAAAAAAGAGATTTGGGTTACTGTTCTTGATTACCATGCAGAAGGATTGCCTCATCCTATCCTGTTTGCAGATAATATCAGTGCTCTGCAGTTTTTACAAAAGCAAAATTGGATGCATGTTTATATGACTGTTTCTTAGCATGATCCTTATAAATTACATTTATTTCTGATACAATGTATAAAATATTTAAGCACTTTTTAAATGGACCTCTTATCCTTCTAAACAATACAAGCATGCAATTTTTAAGTTTGTGTAATGCCACAAAAAGTCTTAATTTTTCACACTGAGGTAATGTATTCATCGTAATTGATTGACACAACATGATAGAATTATACTATATATTGTATATAACAAGAAGATGCATTCTTTAAAATACAGTTCTAGAAGGTCAATGTCATCTTGATCATCCTGTCAGGTATTAGACCAAGTGCTGGTGTCATTAATGTTTTCTGTGTTAAATGTGAAATACACCCAGATTCCATTCACAGTTTCATAAACAGTATTTAAAACATATGTATTATTAAATTTAAAAATTTAAACCACATAATTTTCAGGTATTGTTGTTCCAAGTGTTAATTCATAAATTTTAGCACAATCTAAATAACAAGTCCTAAATTATTATTCTTTTTTGTGTTGCAAAAGTATAGTTTTTCTCTCAAGGAGAATCATTTCTTGGCCACATTGAATTTTGGAAGTGTGTTCCAGATGTGTAGACCTACTTTGTGCATACTAAATTTTTGTGAACAGTGAGAAAATTATACATTCCAAATCAGTATATTACTTGTAAGACTGGACTTATCTTTTTACTGAATGATGCTGGAAGATAATGATGTAAATAATCTCATGAATTATTTTCCATGAAACAGTGTACTACATTTTTGTTTTAAAAAAAACAGAAAAGTATCCACTATGTAAAGTGTATGCCATTACTACTTGTTTAAAGTATGGTGACATTATTGGATAGCATGGTAAAATTTGCTAGTATGTATGCACTGAAATCATCTTTCTTCAATCATAATTATAAGGCATATTGATATTCATATTAGCTCACATGTGAGAAGGTTTGTGTGAATATAGAACTCTGATAGAGGTCCCATATTTATATAAATTATTTTTTTGCACTGCCCCATTAAAGTTATTATTGTTATGCTTTGTTTATATGAGAATTTGATGCATTTTGACATTGTTTATTTTTGGGAAAACACCAAAGAATTGTGTCTGATGTATTTATGTGTGATTAGCAGTTTTTATCCCTTTTTAGATATTTTGAAATGAAATGTTTTGTAAGTACATAAAGATATTTCAGTCTGTTAAATACATACAAGTGTGTTAAAAGAAGATATGTTTTTATCATATTGCAGTTATAATTTAAAATAAAGCCATACACAGTAGCATAGCTTTATTATTTTATTTGGTGTAAATATGTAAGTAAAAACTGTGTTTATTTCAGAGTTCAGATGAAACAGCACTCAGGCTACACAGTACTTTTTTTGTACTGGTAATTAGAAAAAGTCAAAATTACAGAAACCATCAAGAGTCTAAGGAATAATTTTCTGAATTATATTATGTATAGTCATCAATTTAGTGTCATAAGCTGGTAAAATAAATTTCTCTAAAATCTACATCCATCAAACCAATATTATTTGAATTACTGACCCTAAAATTGTGATGACAATATAAAAACCGTATAAAACAAATTGCTGATTATGCCACTTTTCCAAGTTAGAGGTAAAACATCACATTCTGAGATTCACAAACTTTACTGTTTAGAATAAAGAAGAATTATCACAGGAGTTTGTTATAATACCTTGTCCATCATCGTGTTCAGGGCTGATCCTACAATCTTGGATTCTGCAGCAAGGCTTCAAATTAGATGTTTTTGCAACCGTGTCTCAGAGACTGACTTGACAGTGGCTGAAAGGTTATGTTTGAAGTGATGGCAGTCCGTTGTGACTTGGACACATTCAAACACAACCTTCCTGGATCTTCCTTATCCCTTCTTTTAACTTATTTCCCTCAGTTTTATCCTCATAACTTTCCTGCCCTTTTGCCCACTAGAATCTATTGCAAGATATCTGTGTGTATTACTAAAATAACTATTTCTCTGTCTGTCCAAGACAGTCACATATCCCTGGAATTTAAGTTCCACCTCAGTGTCTAGAGTAAAGCATTCTGTACAGGAAGAACATTTTGGCAATGGTATGAGACTCTCTCTGTGGAACTGCAGCATCAGAGAAAGAAACCTGTCTCAGTGTCACTTTTTTCACCACAAATCCCACATTGACTGCCCTTGGAATGAACCTGGGCATTAGCTATGAGAAAACAGCAACAAACTGCCTGTTCTCTGGGATAGCCATTGAAATAACTTTATATGACTACAGTCTCAGAATTCACACTAAGTGAAATAAATTACCAATATAAATTTTTTTTAATTTTTCAATCAGCATTGTGCTTTCTCAGGAGATGGCTCTTGCCCCATCAGGTGAACCTACTCAGTTGGGCCTGTTAGATGGAGTTAATCTCGATCTGTGAACACTGGGAAATAGGCTCGCTGGCCTGTATAATCCAATTGTGGAAAGATCTGTCTGTGCTTAATAATATGTAAAATAAGTATTAATTTGTTATAGGCCTTTTAACCAAAATGAAGGATTGATAAAATATAAGATAAAATGTAGGATAAGTGTTTCAGGTAGTGTTTTGCATTCACTGTGTCATTGAGGAAGAATGATTGGACAGTTGCATGTGAAATAGTACCCCACACCATGAAAATAACTCAAGTTTTATAAAATTAACATTGACTTGAAATCAAAACTGTTTAAAAGCTAAGAAACGACATCTTTACACAGTTGTATGGAAAAGTATGTCTTTTATATATATTTTCAAGTGAGTGCAAGAAATAGAGTTAAAGAGATATTGTTCAGAATACGAGCCAAACAGGTGATTATTCCAAAATTTATCTATAATTTTATTTAGGGATTCTTTTTTTGCTGTCCATGAAATTATTAACTTTTTCTGTGGCCCTTGACAGACATGAATAGTCAATGTGGCCCACAGTAATGATACAGTTTCTGACACCTGGCTTATATAATTTCCTGTTAGGGGGATATCATTAACTGATAATAAACTTCCAAGAGTTTTGTTTGGTATGATACCAAATTTATTAATCTCTGTACAAGACATCAAATATAGGCATTTAAAACTACCATATTATTTCTTTTATGAGTATATATATATATATATATATAGAGCTTACTCTCAATTTTAGAAGAGTTATTTAATGTTCTTCACGCCAGAATTGTACTCACATGATGCAAGTTTATGGATGTTCAATTTACATTCAGGTGTCATAAATTATTTGGCTTATAAGATTTGCATGTTACCAGATGATTATCCATATCACTGAGTAAGTCCGATGGTACTTGGTATATGCTAACAGCTGTGTTGTGTAAACTCCGAAACACTCTTTTTACATGTCATGGATGATGGAAAAATTTCAGACAATGAATAATTTTAAGTGTAATCCACCATCATTAGAACCCTTAGTTACAAAAGTTATAACATTTTATTCAAGCACTTCAATCTACATTTAATATTGTATTTATGTCTTTTCTTGAATTTATATAAAGTGGTTTGAGATTTCTAGGCTGTTCTCACATGCTTAAAGCATAGTATGAGTAACTGAACTTGTCTGGTTTGCAGCTATTCTGTTAAATATTTTCATTTGTCCCTCAGACAGTTGTATACTATGCACTAACTTGGCTGTATTCACTGACTTTTATCTGAACTTTCTTGCTACATTATTTGCTGCCTTTTGGTTTATTATGCTCCATTGAGTGTACTGAAAATCAGAAGACAAATTTACATTCATGGTTCAATATATAATTATTAGTTCATCAAAAATTGTCTGCATTAATCTTCATAGATTTTCGCGAGGAGTTAATACAAGAAATTGTTATTATTTAAACTCAGAGGTCATATTGGGGGTAGGAATCCACATCATTGTACATTTACGTGCTTTGTCTGTTTGGTTTTGGTGACTGAACTACTGCATAGTAGCTGTTGGTAGAGGTATTTTTGTGGAAATTTACTTAAAATGTGCTAGTTCACAAGCATATGGCAAATGTTTCCTTAGGAGCACCTCACCAAAATACACCATGCTTAATTGATTTAACCTGAGACAGGCAATATGTTTCTCATACTTTCTGTTATTTAATTATGCAGTACCAATCTATGGGGCGGGCAAGGCCTGTAATAGGCTGTGGAACCCGTGATGATGATGTGTACCAATCTATAATTACACTGGTCAACAATGTTTCGGTAACATGGATGAAAATATGTGTTTATGTTGTATTTTTTGCGCAAAATTCAAATCTGGCCTTGAAAATTCTCCATCACGTACCATTTTTGTTTTATTTTGTCTTAACGTCTACCAAATGAGTGAATTTCTTGATTCCATAGGGATATTTCTTTTCTTGCAGAGAGGCAGTTTGAACGAAAGACTGGCCAGGAAGAAATTAATTAATTCCGGGAAAAAGTAATATCAAGTTCAAGCCTTTGGTTGACCCACAAAATGTTCTCTTACCATCACCTCATATTAAACTAGGACTTATCAAAAATTTGGTTAAAGGAATGGACGAGGAAGGAGAAGGATTCAAATATCTGAGGGAAATTTTTCCAAATCTTAGTGATGCCAAGCTGAAAGAAGGAATTTCTGTCGGGCCTCAGATCAGAAAACTGTTGGATGATGGAAATTTTGAAGCCAGACTTTCTGCTGAAGAACTCGCAGTGTGGAAATTTTTTGTATCTGTGGTGAAAGGTTTCCTTGGAAAGCGAAAGCAAGAAAACTATCAGCTTTTAGTGGAGAATCTTTTCCAAAATTACAAGGATTTGGGATGTAGAATGTCATTGAAGATCCATTTTCTTCATTCACACTTGGACTTCTTCCCAGGGAACGTGGGTGACGTAAGTGATGAGCAAGGAGAAAGATTCCACCAAGATATTCAAACTATGGAAGAACGCTACCAGGGGAGGTGGGACCAAGCTATGATGGAACACTATTGCTAGTTTTTGCAGAAGGAAGACTACTCCGCACAAAAGAAAGAAAAAATAGACTCGCAGCAGACTTTTTTGTTACCAGAAAAAGTGAAACATTGTTGCCCTATGTTATTGGAGCCCATTGGCTAAGGCTGATTGAGGTTCTGCCATTATAACAGTATCTTTTTATTAAATTATTTATAATACTGTTTATTTTTACTATTTGAAGCATTCATTTGAAATTAAATTTATAAGAACATCACAAGGTAGCATAAAATTACCTTTGTTTATGGTAATACTGATGCAATGTAGTACGCAAGAAATTATCCTTTCTTGTCTGATACAAACAAATGCCAGTTGTTTTGTATATCATTGTCTAGTAATAAATAGAATGATGGGGTGTTTCTGTCCATACAACCATTCACTTTTATTTGATATGATTCATTGACATGATTTGAAAACCATGTTTCATGTAGGTTTAAGTGCAAATGGTTTATGAAGATTAAGAAGATGAATAAAAATATTTATGAAATAGACATAATTTTATTCAACTTTTCCCAACCTCAGCTGTCTCAAATCATGTCTACTATGGTCTTGTTTACAGTAAATGGACTTCTGTTTATATTCAGTTCAATTCACTTCAGTTTTTTTGTTTTAACATGCTAACTCAGCATCTACATGAGTTAAATACAGAGTCAGCACAAGAAGATAAATTAAACACAGAGTACAGAAAAAAGTCATGGTATGTTTAATGCTTCTTGTTTATACCAGTTAATTTCTGACATTCCTGAGTAACTGGATTTTTTTTCCTCCCAAGTCAAGACATGTTAACTCCTTGAAGACAATACTAATCTAAACAATATTTAGTATGTCAGCTCATGTCTCATAGAAAACTCTTCTTACTGTATATTGATGGAAGTGTGTGTCACAATCACATGCTATAAATGCAACAGAGATCATGAACAGTTACTGAATATTATAGTAGGTGGTATACACAAGTGCCACTGAGCTTTATAGTTCAACCACTTAGTTTTTAATTCTAGGGCAAGAGGTTTTTAATATTACGTGGTCTAGCGGTTAGAACGCTGGCCTTGTAATCCTGGGGTCTCGGGTTCGATTCCCGGCGGTGCCCGAATTTATAACTTGTGTTGGGCAAGCCGTGGTCTAGGCAACACGGAGTTTTCCTCCGTGGCATCCCAGCAATTACTCCATTCACACACAGAAGAAGGCAATGGCAAACCACTTCTGGATCATCTGCCAAGAACGTATATGAACAGGTTCCAGTCCGAGAAAAGGATGGAAGGATCCTGTTCATATGGACCTGTCGTCAGACAGAACACTAAATAAATAATAAAAAAATAAATACGTTCACTAGATAAATTTGTCGGGAATGACTAAGATGTGATTGGTGCAATCTAATACTTGATGGCGTAATGATAGTATTACCGAATAAGCTACTGCTGCCGGCCGTAGTATTTGTCATCTCCGATGAGATGGCAGCATATTCCGTATGTCTACGTTCCCAGCCAATAGCATTGAGTTTTTCAGTAAACCTACGGGTCCATGTAGCTTCTGCAGATACGGTGAGCGAGTGGGGAAAGTTTACCGGTGTGAGAAGAACGGAGGTTGTGTATGATAGAAAAAATTGTAAAGGTATTTGAAGTGTACCGCAGAGCAAGGAATGAGTGAAATCAAGAATCGTGATAGAATACTGGAAGCGATTGATCAGCTGCGTCACCGAAAAGCACGTCCAGACGCTGAAAGAATATGTAACTTTGTACTGCGGCGATTTGGCGTTGGTGGTCAAGATACTATAGCGGACCTAGAACGCCTTGTCGAAGAAGATATTGTAGTTAAAGTTGAGTATAAGGGAAATATAAGTTACAGAAACGCAGCGAAATGGTCTAGGTACGCTATGTATAATAAAAACAGGGAAGAAGGGTTTGCGGGAACTATTTATGGATCATTAAATTCCGAAGGAACTAGTAGCTTGCTCAGTAGTGCCGTCGCAGAATTAATAATACACGAACCAGATTATTTGGATTTTGGTGTACCTGGACACGAACTGGAAAAGTATATGCAAGAAAAAGATAGCATTCGTTTTAGTAAAAGATATTTGGAAGTTATATTGCAGCGTGAACTTAATTCTGGCAACATAGTGAAACTCGAGAACGGGAATTATTCCTTGGCTGATCACCCGGTACCGTCTAATCCAAATGTAAATAATAATTCTGATAATAACGAGACAATTAAAATGATGAAAATAGATTCGCCTAATTCTTCACAAATTTCAGAAGAGGAACAAAATGTACCTAGGAGCCAATTGAATGGCATCATAAATGAAACGTCTCCAACAGAAACAGATGTTAATAATAAGAATGACGACGATGTATATGACGCAAAGAAAGATACCTCTGAGACAAATGTGTCCTCATCCGTTTCTACAGAAGGATTTCGTGACGGAGCCAAACGTAAGGTAGTATTCCAATTTAGGTGTCACCGTGTAGGTAACATGATAGCCGACTTACACTTTACAAAACACGATGTAAATTGTAGGATAATTGCTTCGTAGTGACCAATGTTTATTGTGATTTCAGCGTTCGAAGAAAGTTTTCTTTGATCCATCTGATATTCATATTCCAACTCGAAAGCGTGGACGTCCTGTGGGTGCGACAAGTAAAAATAAAGATAAAGATCTAATGAAGACTAGTAGCGCTTCTGCCAAACTGGAAGTTGACAGAGGTACTTGTTACATATGCGTGAATCAAGGTCAAGATCGCCGCGGACAGTTTGAAAAATTAATTTCGTGCAAAGATTGCATCAATAAAGGTAATTAAAATATTTACAATAATGAAGTATTTTTTGTATTTGGTTTCTGTCTGTATGGGCTTAATTTTCAACGAGTTTTTGTTTTCTTTCCATGTTCATGATTTCCAGTTCATCCAAGCTGTATAGATTCAGGGACTGGAGCTAACTCTTCCCATTGGCAGTGTGTCCAGTGTAAAACCTGTGTTGTTTGCACTGAAACCATAGACAAGGTACTTCTTCAGTGACAATTTTAAGAGTGAAGGATTTGTGAATGCATGATGACTCTTAGGAATTAATTATCTTTGTTTACATCATTTTAGGAGTGTGTGTTTACCTGTGTTATATTGTTAAAAATTGTAATTGGTTGTTAAGTTAGATTGTTCTTTCCAATCAGAATTGTAGCCCAAGTCCATGTAATCACTTAAAGGCTCAACATGAACAGGTTTTCCTTACAGTAAGAGACTGCAACATGTACACACAAGATAACCTAGAATTTTTGAGGTTATGAAGTTTCAGAATAGAATATAATTTATTTACATTCCACAGATCCTTCATAGGCCTAAGCCAAGGGTGTAGAACAGGTCATAGCATAAATAAAATACAGCTATTTACAGTTTTTTGGGACTCAAGTATTACAGCAAAATAATTATGTTGAGAAACCATCACCATTATTACTTGCATGTATTTAAAATAGTTGAGACTTTTTGGGTGATGTAAATTCTTCTACTGGGTAGGAGTGAGATAAGAGATACTCTTTTAACGCTGGCTTAAACATTTTTATATCATGATTTAAACTTTTGATAGTAGGTGGAAGATTATTGGCTAACTTAATTCCAGTGTAGCAAACTCCCTTTTGATATTTACTGAGGTTAGAATTTGGCACATGTATTCATGTTTTTGTTATTGTTACTTGGAGGGGATATTTGTTCAACACATTTTCAGTGATATCTACTGTATTAAAAGTGATAAGTGTGGATGATTGTTTGATACAAGTAGTGTAAATGTGAGAGGAAATTACATTATTGTTTTAATAGCATACCAGATACTCGGAGTGAGTGGAAACCATTGTGCTTGGTTGGTTTTTGTTACATTTGTAATTTGACCTCTTTTGGAATTTCTTAGCATTCAGATACTGTAAAACGTGAACCAATATGGCAACTTGTGGCATGTTATCATGTAAGGTATAATTGTTTAACTTGGCATTTACATTTGTTTGTCTGTACATTGTTATTAATATGTAATACAGTTAAAGAATTCCTGGTCTTGACACACATGGCGAGTGTTTTTCTGGACACTTTATGCCAAGAGAGTACCTTAAGAATGGCTGTGTCTAGGTTGAGTGTGGGAATTTTATGATTGTGCTAGAATTTAAAATGAAAAAACAACAACAAAAGTTTAATAAACCAGCCACTTGTCCCACAATTATTGGCTGTTTGTTTCTTTACTTGCCATACACATTTTGGCTTCATGAAGCCATTGGAAGTGGTTATACATTACTTATTTTGTTTAATATTTATGATGAAAGATGACATTAAAGTATAGAAACCTACATCCTAGTAAAATGACTGAATTGCACAGACATTGAAATTGAGATAGGATGTTTAAGTAATATATAAATAAGCATCCCACACTTGTTTACAGCCACCATATCACTGCTGCAATATGCGTTAACTGTGCATCTATTATAACATAATTATTTTGCATTACTTTCACTTAATATTGTTATAGAATTCATTTTTGTCTTTGTTTATTACAGGCAATTTTCAGTTTGACAGAATTTCTACAAGGAGTATCTCAAACTATTAGTTTTGTCATAATTTAGTTTTGACTACCTGTAATAGCTGGTAATCATAATCTTGAACCTGGCAGTTTTTTTAGTCATGTGAAATTCATTATCATTCTCAGCCTTTCACATCTTGATCCTAATGTTCTGGCCTTGAGAATTTTTCACTTCACATCATATTTAATGGGTACTAGAATTACTTTCTCTAGGTATAAGGACACTTAGGATGCAAAGCTAAATTAACCGCCTGCCTGCATGATGTACTGTGGTCTGGCTTAAGCATTTGGGATATTTCATGAGTTTATTCAAGAGACCAGTACAATTGAACATTTAAGTAGCAGATTAAAACCCTTTTTAATGTGTGCTTTTGTGTGAAAGTAAGGAATTTGTATTAAGAAATTTGAGAAAATGTGAAAATTATAAAACAATATAAAATTGTTTGATACTTATTACTGTTGCTACCAAGCTTACATGCACCTTCACCAGTTTTGGAACTATTGTTGGGATGATCTAGTTGGCATATTTTTCTGTTTTGAACAGTTTGTGTATAACTGGTACAGAAGTGAGGAAGGCGGTAGTAGCTTCTGGCATTCTTAGCCTTTACAGAGTACAAAGAAAACATATTTTGAATAATGTGTCCTGACAGAGTGAATTTAATCTAGCCTTGTTATCTGTGCCACCCTGCCATATATATGGATTAGGTTGGTACATAACGTGGTAGGTTCTCGTATACTAAACAGTGATTAAATAAAGGTTCTCAGGGACTACGTAACTCAGTTTGCATTTATTAAATTTATAATTGTGATTCCTGCTTGTTTGATGATAAGTGTAGAGTTTAATCCAGGCTTATGAGCATGCTGTTGCATGATGGATTCTCTCAGGCTTGTTGTTGGATGAGGTAGGATATGGGTTGTGCAGGATTTGATTTAGCGCCTCTGGGATGTAGATGTTGGTAGTGCATCACCCTTGGGATTGTTTGGAAACAGTATTCAGATGTTAGTTCCCTTTAAATTCTTGATACAGTTATCACAATACTTCACTTAAATCCAAAGAAAACTAAGGTTTATTAAACACAATCCAGCTGCTAGTAACTTTAGTCACGCAGTTGGGTTCCAAACTAGTTACGCTAGATAGGGATCAGAGTGGGTTTTACCTGAAGATGGAGATAGACTCCCATCTCCGAAACGTCATGGTTCTATTGATTTTATTCTATTTAATCTTGGGTGATGGATAATGCCCAGAAAACTGTTTGCTTCAACAATTCACCATTGTCACAGACTTTCAAAATTGAGCTAGTTATGTTAACTTTACAACTTCTGTACTATTGTGAGAATAGTCAGATATGCTGATTCTAATACATGTGTCATTGACAGATTATACAGTTCTTGGGATGTGTATGACTGTAAATTATTTTGGGTTTTGCACACGAGTATTAATAGCGAGCTTAAAAAGCAATAATGGCCGCTTGATTTGGAGGTCTGTCACCTTCATTAATCGCTACCTCACTCAGTATTAATAATTCCCCATTCCTACAGCTGCTACTTGATGACTAAATCAGTATGTGGGCTAATTTATATGTGACCATTTGCCTGCGTTTGACTGAGTGCATTTCACTGAACTTGTTCTGTACACTCTATATAACATTAGCAAGTCAGTGGATAAGCTGTTGCTATATGTTTAATATGGGGGCCTGAAATTGAACTGAATTGAAATATATGATTCCAAACTAACTGGTTATAAGTTTAGGGCAAATATCAACCTATATGTTATTTTGACTAAAATAACGTAAACCGGAGGAACCACTAGGGGTATTTCTATATATAAGTAGTAACATTATTGTTTGCTTAATATTTACAACTGAAGATTGTATTCTTATAGTTTTGTAAGTGTGGTAATTATGTGTGGCTTTAAAATAAGTGTAGAAATGAATTCGCTTTCTAGGGAGTAATGGTGGTGTGCTGTGGCTGTGGTGACAATTATCATCTGTCCTGTCATGATCCAAAACTTTCTGATGGAACAAGGAGCAATGAATTTGTGTGTTCACGATGTATGCCTTCACCCACAACACCAAATTATGGTATGGGTAAGTAGTTACTGAAATATGAAGATGCTTTTAGCTTGTTTACAGTGGGGAGGCTATTGAATTGAGATCATAAGATGGAACACACTCACTCGCTCTGTGGTGCAGGACATTCTTTGATAAGTCGATGGTTTACTTGGCTTGTCAAAGAATAGGCCACATTCTTTATGGAACCTGAAGGTTTATCCCCGTGTTCACAAAAGCCTGCCACCGACTCTATCCTGAGCCAGCTTTATCCAGTTCCCTTCATCGATTACTATCTCCCTAAGATCCATCTTAATATTATCCTCCCACTTACACCTAGGTCTTCCCAGCGGTTCCCTCCCTTCAGACCTCCAAACCATACCTAATGAACACCCTTCCCCTCCCCCCATGCATTCCTCATGTCTCACCCACATCATAAGATAGAGCATGTAGATTAGCATATTGACTTGTATACTTGGAATGGGCAAATCCTGGCTCCTGTCACTTTTTATATATTCTGAGTGAAATTTTAGTTTTTTTTAATACTTAATATAATTGACTATAATCTATCTGATGTGTACAATATCAAGGCGGTTTATAACATTGACAAATCAAAATTTATAATTTGTTTTGTGGCTTTGAAATTTTATCGTGGTTAAGAAACGCATATTTTTATTTACTCATTACACCAACCATGTTTTGAATTTACTTTCTTAATTGTTGTTGGTAACTTATTTTGTATGTAATGTTATGGCCTGTGGTCATGAAAAGAAAACTGGATCCAGCCTGAGGCTACTTGAAGGTTGCCCATTCCTTATTTTGTATGATTTGAGGTTTTCACAGCCGTGAGTCTGAAGATTTCTGTCTTCTGGGTTGTTGCGCTGTGTAGTCTGGTAGATGTTTACCAACGTTTCAGAGGTCATTCATCACCCTGATGACGGAGGCAATATGACCTCTGAAACAACACAGTGCAACAACCCAGAACACAGAAATCCTCATACTCCTTAATTTGTTTGTTGCTTCCTGTCTGTGTTTCCTTTCTAGGTGCCTGAAAAGTTAATACAGTTGTGCAAAACAAATTTTTGATTATTTCTGCATGCAAAAATTCATTACTAAGAACAACATTTAAATAGGAATTTCCCCAAAGAAATCAGTATGTATAATTTAAATTAAATTAAAGTTCCAGGGCTGACAGCATAGAAATGACCGATTGTTGTGTATCATTGCCGATGATTCCGAAGATCATTGAAGTAGTCTTGGGAGGGATTTTTGGGAATACTGCAGAGTCACATTTGCGGGTGTTTTAATGGATTCAGTTTCGGTATAATAATGATCTTCCGCTTATTGAATAAGTCTTGTAAATAAGAGATACATGGAATATTAAGTATGTTGCAAAATAGACTTGATTTATTACGAGGTCTTGGGTGGTTAGTGCGTTACGTGGTCTCGTCATTGTGCAAGAGATACCACTTTTCTGATGAGGTTGACGGACAAAGAGCCCTGAGTTAACAGTTGCTACTGAAGAATGAATTGCTTATGTAGTTTTCATTCACAGTTGAAAAAACAATTAACATTTTCTTTATTTTTTATGACAATTCTTTTCTTGTTTTCAACAGAGCATGAGGTGGACAAATGAATGAAGGTTTTTGTTATATTACCACGTGCTTTCCGTTGTAGCTGTAAGTCTTTATGGTATTTTTTTGAGTTTAAAGTAAGCGTGTTCATTCATTATGAGTCAAATGCCATGACAGGAGGTGCGGGAAGTGTACAACCCTCTACCAGGACAGAAATGAATCTGTTTAAATTTGGGTGGAAGTGGTGATAGTGTGTGTGTTGTGTTCTTGGAAGCAGGTGAAGTTGCCCTGGTGATGGAAGCAGCAAGCACCTTTGAAGCGTCGGTAAAATTCTACCAGACTGCATGTAACAATAACTTAAAAGGTAGCCGTAACCATATCTGGAAATCTGTCAGTTACCTATGGTATAATTAGAAGAAGTTAGTCATGGAACTTTGTGTAAATGTGGTATATGTTGATGTCATTATTAATTTTTCTTTTAAGTGGATGCTCAAGTTGATGACGGGATCCCAGATGTTTCTGGTTGGAGCATTGAACAAGTGTCAAAATATCTTGAGGAGCAAGGTTATCCAGTACAAGCAGCTGTATTTAGAGACCACGTGAGTATGATAATTATGTTTAAATTCTTAGGCTAAAACAGAAGTCATTTTTTGAACTCAACATTTGGAGTAATATGAAAAACATCCAGAGCTGGTTTTTTTACAGTGATGTTATTTGTTTTCCAGTAGACCTGACATACTTACAAAATGACATTTTATCGTACTGCAATTCATTAAAATAATCATTCTTCTCTTTACAAAATTAGGTCAATAAATTACCTTTTCCGTCCTGTATTGACTGTGTATCAGGGTTTATTGAGTTTATTACCTGTATTTATTATGTATTTTCCAAAGTTAGTGGGAGTTAGTAATTTATTTTAGTTACAGTTTTATTAACATTTACAGTTTTTTGTAGTAAGCATAGTATTTCTTATCACTCAATATGTGTGATTAACCATTTTCTGTCTCTTTTAAATACCACTACGGCTCTCTGCTGGTCTATTTAAATACGACTAAGCTATGCAAATTCAACTACTGTTATGAACTGGTTTGATTTTCTTTTACAACTTGCATAAAGCGGAAGAAACTTTGCTAAATATGGTGAAAATATGTTCTGAAAGGATCACAGTTCCTACTGTTTAAATACTGACCATGTGAAATATTTTTCACGGACTGTACCACTGTCGCTAGTGAGATGTGTAGTAAAGGTTGCTTTTCTGCTTGTTGTCGTTCGGTAGAGAATAAAGCAAGATGAAGTTGATAGATATGACTTTCGCGATGTTTAAGCGTATCTTATTGCATGCAGATGTATGATGTATAAGCATTGGATATCATAATCTCAGAGCTATGCTTCCTTTTGAGCTCTTTGTGTTTGTAAGTTTAAGACCGAGTTCAACACCATAAAAGTGTAACAGTGGCTGGTTGCTCTATGCGTCAAAAACAATTAAAAAATAGAATTTCGTACTAGGAAAAGATATTTGTTTTATAACTTTATCAGATATAAAATATTTATATTCTAAGTAAATATGACAGCCACATACCTAACAGGTATTTCTTCACTGTATGATATATGGTAGAACACTCAGGGTGGAGTCCTGGCTTCCTTGGACACATGTCACAATAGAACAACACATCTCTTCTGCTTCCTTTCACTATTATAAGGTACACAAAGTCTTACCAGAAAAACTTGGATGGCACTAGTGGACAGATGAAAGCTTAAATAATATACTGACACTGTTTGCCAGCCTCAGCTTAAGTCCAGATCTCGTATAAAATTAGTAAAACACGTGGCAGACTCAGTCCAACATCAGATTTTTTAATGTCGGACTCAGTCTGACATAGGACTGCAGAGGGTTAATTAACTAACTAACTAACTCCCTTGTAACAGAACCTGCAGGTTCAATACCGACAACAACAAAATCCCTCCACTGGTGACGATCCTGAGCCAACTCCATTGATTTGCCATCCTCACAGCCACCTTCCTAAGATTCATTTTGATGTTATTCTCCCATCTCCTTCTTGGTCTGCCCAGTGGTCGTTTACCAGAAGGATTCCCAATAAAAACCTTGTGTGCGCCCCTTTGTCCCCCCAATGCGTGCTGCATATCCAGCCCATCGGAGCCTCCTAGATTTCACTATCTTCACTGTGCTAGGTGACCCATGCAATTCACGCAGCTTCATATTATGCAGTATTCTAAATTCCTCACTTATTTTATCCCTCCTTGGTTTAATTAGCCTCTTGAGCACCCTGTTTTCAAACACTTGTAATCTAAGTTCTTTCTCGAAGGTAAGAGGCCATGTTTCACAACCATACAAGACAAGAGACAAAATTATTGTTTTTTAACCTGATCTTCAGTGTTTTGGATAGTAAACGAGATGATGATAATGTTTGAATTGAATAAAAACAAGCATTCCCCGAATGTATTCTACTCTCAGTTTTATCATGGACCTCATTTCTATTTGTTATTGTTGTTTCCATATACTTAAATTTTGAAACATTTTCAAATTGTGTTACTTATAATTATGTTTTGCCATTGTTGATGTTGATCCCGTATTATGCCCATGTATTTAGTAGGCCTATTTCCTTGCTAGCCTGTAGGAGAGTTTCTGCATTCTTGGTTATGTTACCTACACTATCCCCCAGCAAATTGACATCATGAGCATAAGCAAGTACCTGGTGCAGAATTAAAAAGAATTGTGGATAAGGCATCCCCTAGCATGTTTGATTGGATTTATTAATTGTATGTTTCAGTATTTAAAAAGTTGAATTAAAATTTGTACTTGCTCTGAAATTTCAAGGCCAGTACAATATTTAGCGTGTACTGCAACATTACCTTTGTTTTATATCTTGCTCTCAGAATGTCTTATTTATTTATAGTTTACTTGATGAAACTTTCAGTATCTAGTCTATATAGCATTGGATGAGATGATGATGATGAATAATAAATTATAAAGGATGTGGAAGGAAGCAGTCAAGGCCTAATTTAAGGTACTATCTCAACATTTGCCTGGAGGGACTGAGAGAAATCATAACAAACCTTAGTCAGGATAGCCAGTCTCCGAGCTGAGATTTGAACCTGGGACCTCCCAAGCACGAAGCAGGAGAGCTAACCACTCAACTATGACATTTGATCGAATGTCTTATCACATATATCATTTCCACATATCCATTTGTATGTTGTGTGTACTCTGTATCTCAGTGATGCTACAGACAGAATAAATGAGTACTTATAAAAAAATTTAAAAAATATTTATTTTATTTAAATGCTTTCAAAACGAATACACTCTCCAAGCAAATACCTGTATAGTATTTTGTAATAGATTATGACTGCTTCCTTTCACATCCTTACTAATTCAGTAATTTAAGGGACACGTAATTTATCATTTGATGTTCGATGTAGTTAACAAGATGTCATTATATAAGCAAAGAAAAAAGAAGCTGAGATGTAGCAGGAACTGCATTATAGATTTCTGTTATTGCCAGTGTAAATCTCATTTGTGCTTGGTGATTTTCCCAGCTATTTTAAATATTTAAATACAACAGAGAAGGTCCACTGCAATTTAATGGGGTCTGTTTTCTTTTGTGTCTTTATTTCTTTCCTTTATTTATTTTATATATTTGTTTCATTTAGATATACTAAAAGTTTCAAAATGGCAACAACACTTATAAAACAGAATATTCTGTCACCTAGCATCTTTACTGAGAATTTGGTTGTGCATAACGCATGCGCACACATTAATAAAAAGTATGCTATGTTATTTTTTTCCAAATGGTTTAAAATGCATTGTATTTGCTTTGTGTTTGATACTGATTTTGTGAAATGCTTACACACTTTGAGATGTTTGTTAACATTTTAGTTTTCTAGTTTATGCAGTTAATGATTTCATTTAATAAATTAATGTTAATTTTCAAATACCTGATGCAATTAGTTCATTTTTGAGCCCTCTCTGATTCTTTTGGCTTCTCTAGGTTAAATGGATAATTGAAAAAATATTTTTTTCTTTTAGTCTGTTATAAATTAGTTAAAGTGGATGCCTGTGCATTATCTGAAGTTAATTGTTAATCCAGTGAAGTCTTGGGTGATAAGCCGTATGAGAACAGAGCAGGAAACGTAGTCCATGGATGATTGACCAAGAACATTTATAGCATTTGGTCATCTGAAAGTTTACAATTTTATCAATATTTTATATTTATGTGAAGTAATTAGTTTTTAATATATTTTATTATACATACTAAAAGTTGTTTGTTGTTTGCTTTTTAATTCTGAGACCTAATTTTTTAATTATTAATTAAATGGGTTATGTAAAAGTGGTGGTACTCCATATTTTATGTCAATTTATGCTACCCAAAAGTTCGGGAAATTTGAATTCCACGCTTGAACCGGTTGTGGAATGGCCTGCCGCCGCTAGATGGGGCGAGCAATAACCTTTGTGAATTAGTGTACCAACAGCCGTGAAGGCGAGAGGCCGCGTTCTTGAGTCTCGTGCGTTTTTGTAAAGTCGTGTTGTAGTGGTTCTGCGATTTTTTAAACCTGCATAAATGGCAGAGTTTAAGGAGCAAAGAATCTGCATCAAATTTTGCATTAAGCTTGAAAAAACTGCTGTAGAAACCCACTGCGTGCTTGTGGAAGCATTTGGTGAGAATGCTATGAGTCAAAGTAAAACTTTTCTTGGTACAAACGCTTTAAGGATGGAAGAACGCCTGTCGACGACGATGAGCGTTCAGGACGACCATCGACAAGCACAACAACGGAAAACATCGTGAAAGTGCAAGAGGCTATGGATGCAGATCGTAGACTTACAATCTATGAAGTTTTGAAGCAGCTACAGGAGAGCATTAGGCGCAAACGTCTGGAAAAGCGGGAGAACAACAGCTGGGTTCTCCACCACGACAACGCGCCCGCCCACACATCGCTCGTTCTTCAGTTTTTGGCTTCCAAAAAAACGACAGTGATTCTCCACCCACCCTATTCGCCTGACCTCGCCCCCTGCGACTTTTTCCTATTCCCCAAAATCAAATATCGATTGAAAGGCCGTCGTTTTGACACAATTGAGGAGATCCAGGCTTAAAACACTCACACTTCAAGACTTCCAGGGATGCATGGAATCATGGAAAATACGCTGGGATCGCTGTATCCATGCCCAAGGGGACTACTTCGAAGGAGACGATGGACACTAGGAGTTATGAAAAGCAATTTTTTTATGGGCAAATTCCCTGAACTTTTGTGTAGCACCTCGTACTATGATTTAACATTATAACAGGGACATTCTACTCAGTATTGTTAATAATGTAAATAAATATTTTATATAGGACACCTTGCATTAAAATGAGGTAAATGTGTGTATCATTAGATTCTTTATATTCAAATCTTTAGCAGGTCTTTAAAAACATGCCTCAAATCTAAAATTTAGATTCTGTGTAACAGCCAGTGCTTTTTAGATGAAGAGTGGGATAGTATTGCTAGGTGGTAAATGAAGAATCAAAATATCATGGTGTTCTGGGACCTGGTTTGTCAGTTTCATACCGTCTTGAGACTTGTAATAAAAAGTTTAATTTAAATTTTTATTACTGTAGTGTTAGTAAATGATATCACAGAAGAGCGCAATGTAATTCTTTTTAAATGCTATCGTGACATTCAAAACCTTGTTTCATTTGTTATTTGTTTTGTATCTTTACTTTGACTTTGGGGTAAGTACAGAAAATGTTACTGCCCTCAAGATAACATACTGTGACTCAGACATCATTTATACATTGAGTGAACAAAAGTAATGTTTTTCTTTTGTTTACTACCTGTTTCCGCATTTTTAAATGAATCCTGCATTTAACTTTACATTAGAAATGATTGTAGGACACAGAACCAAATGTGCGTGTTGACCATCTAGTAACATCGTTTAAATACAAATTATGTTTTGTAGGATATTGATGGAGCCTCACTACTTCTCATGAAAAGAAGCGATGTGTTAATCGGATTGCATTTGAAGCTGGGCCCAGCACTGAAAATATACGGTCAAGTGAAGAAACTTCAGATTCGGCAGAGTGATCCCATGTTACTCTGGCCTTGAAGGTGAACATGTTTTGCACAAATAATTATGTATTTATTAATTCCTGTGTTGATACACCAAAGACGTGCATCTTTTAGTCTCCAAATGTGCAATATTTTTGAATGACTTTATGTAAAATAGGACACTGTGTTATGAAATACTGTGAGAGATGGTGAGAAATTAGAGAGAGAAACATAATTTGTGAGACTTGTATTTATATTTTATAGAAACTTTTTTTGTTATAAGTGCAGAAGGAATTAGAGGAAAATGTATTATAAGCATATACATTAGAATCTGCTTAAACTGTTTCCACATCCATTGATACTGAGGGTTCTTTTCCCCTCCCCATTCTATTATGAATGAAACTTGCTGGTCGCAGTGGCCATGCAGTCTGAGGCATAGACCTTGTGCGCTTGGGCACTGGGACCATGGGTTTGACTCCCACTCAAAGCATGGATGTTTGTCCACGTCTTTCTGTATTGTGCTGTCCTGTGTAGGTAGAAGCCTTGCGATGGGCTGATCACTCGTCCAAGGAGTCCTACCAAATGTCTAATAAGGTTAAATGAATGAATGAATGTATGTGTACCTCGACACCTGCGGGTAAAAGAGGATAAAGACTTCTATAAAAAATAAATAAACAAAAAGAAACTTAATGGTTTATTTTACGATTCAGCAAGAGATAAAATTTTTCATATTTGTTTCAGTGCTATAAAACCTCTTATTTATTTTGGCTGATGCAGTATGAATGCATGAAATACATTTACTGCAGTAATATGAAATTATATTTTTATCTCGACATGGTTTCCTTTGATTGTATAAGTTACGAAAGGAAATATCTTAGTCACACTCTGCAAAATCTGTGCATCATACAAAACTTTTATATTGTATTATAGCATCCTGCACATAGTATGATGGCTGTCTATGCTGAGCAAGACAGAACTACAAAAGTGTGACATTGCCATGTATTTTATATTCAGATTTACAGTAAAACTCAGCCATAAACATTGCAGAAGGATTGAATGCTTTTACTTTTAAAATTTATTCTATGTATGTGGGAACATAAAAAAACAAGCTCAGAAATCACATACTAAATTACAGTGAATGATTATATGATTTTAGGATATTTAATAAGAAAATTATTATAAGTACATGTTTTATTTTAAATATTTGTCTAGAAAATATTGATTAAAATGATGTATAAAACTTTAAAAGTGCACAAAAATAATTTTAAAATACGAGGTGCGATCGGAAAGTTTCATGACTGCGCCTATAAAAACACGTACACTTATCTCAGGTATTAAATTCATCCATCACCCTCGAAGTAGTTCCCCTGGGAGTGAACACAACGATCCCAGCGCCGCTGCCAAGCCTGGAAGCATCCCTGGAAATCTTTCTTTGTCAGCCTGTCAAGCACCATCTGCAATTCTGCCTGAATCTCTTCTATCGTCTCAAATCTCCATCCCTTTAGCTGAATTTTCATCTTTGGAAAGAGGAAGAAGTCACACGGAGCTTAGAAAGGAAGCTGGG
>NW_019060613.1:206071-256944 GCF_000696155.1 Zootermopsis nevadensis | reverse complement strand
CAAGTGACATCTCAAGAGTTGGGACAATTGGGGAAATTTTGAAAAATGTAAAAATTTTAGAAAAATCTATAATGCTGGAAATTGTCCAAAACGGGCACAAAACAAGAAATTTTTGAGAAATTCCATCTCATAATTTTTTCAAAATTTTTGATTTTTTGCGCTTTTCAGAAAATTTCCAGCATTTTTTGATTTTTCGAAATTTTTCAAATTTTTCAAAATTCTCCCTACCTGTCTTGCAGAACCGGTCGCTTTCGGACTATTACTTAAGAACTGTGTCTGTCACGAACGTGGTCTTACCTCACACGGTCCTCGACGTGCCGTCTCTGAAGAGCCCAGGTGTTGCTGACAACACGTAAGGCGGAGACCGAGACGGACAGAGACACTTTCGTTTACATACGGAGTCATGAAGAGGCTTTTTGTTGCAGACACCGAGGCAGACAGCAACCGAGTGTGATAGAGGCCGTGTCCGGCAAACACAGGATGAGGCATTCAAAGAGGCTGTCATGCAACGCTTGAGGAGAGTTTTGAAAAAAGTTCAAAATTTTCAAAAAATCAAAAAATGCTGGAAATTTTCTGAAAAGCGCACAAAACCAATTTTTTTTTGTAAAATATTGGAAAAAATTTTGAAGGTGTAATTTTTCAAATTTTTCAAAATTCTCCCTACCTGATGCCTTGCAGTACCGGTCGCTGTCGGACTGTTACTGAAGAACTGTGTCTCTCACGTACGCGGTCTTGCCTCACGCTCCTCGACGTGCCGTCTCTGAAGAGCTCAGGTGCTGCAGACAACACGTAAGGCGAGACCGAGACGGACAGAGACACTTTTGTTTACATACCGAGTCATGCAGTGGCCTGTTGGTGCAGACACCGAGGCAGACAGCAACCGGGTGAGATAGAGGCCGAGTCCGGCAGACACAGGATGAGGTATTCAAAGAGGCTGGCATGCATCGCTTGAGGAGTGTTTTGAAAAAAGTTCAAAATTTTCTAAAAATAAAAAAATGCTGGAAATGTTCTGAAAAGCGCACAAAACATAAATTTTGAAAAAAAATTCTGAAGGTGGAATTTTTCAAAAACCGTTTGCTGTCGGACTGTTACTGAAATACTGTGTCTCTCACGAACGGATGCAGTCACTGTGAGCTGTCTGCTCTGTTTCAATTTTGCTGGACATATTGCCGCCTCTATTGCCGAATCTGCGAATACTGTTAAATTACATTTATACAACTGTAAAACAATATCCTGTTAGCACTGTCTTGATAAAGTGTGCAAGCTTTTACGTGTTCTTTTCACTACCCACCGGGAGTGAATAAAATATAAAGCGTGTATTTTACCTTGGGGCATCCTGCATATGTTATAAAAACTCAGTTTCCTTTTCGACCTTATATTCGCAAAACCTTACATCTTCCTCATGTCTGAGAATATTGTATTGTCTCGAATCGACTGCTAAAAAACTATTTTTTTTATTTGTAGTAATCTTAATAATTATGGTATTATGATTGTTATAGTATGATTGATTGTATCGAAGGAGACTGGAATTCTTTTATATACATTTATATTATATATAGAGTGTATTTGAGAAGCCAAGAATTGTTAAATACATTTTATTTACATTCGTAATATTTGTATGGTATTAAAATCGGATATGAATCTTATTTAAATCAATAACCACACATTTTATCCACCAAACCTTTAAGTACCACATGCTATTTAGTTATTAACAGATTCCAAAGCACCATATCTAAGTAAAGATTTTTTATGAAATACACCCGCCAGTCAGCCACGCTGCCAAAAGATGATGGAAATGCACCCACTCCATAATTCTGGCAACGAGATTTCCTGCTTTTCATCCAATCTCAATTCCTTATTCCTCCTCCTTCCCACCTTCACGTTTCGTTTCCGTCTGTTTTGCCCTGCCAAAGGCATCTGACGGAACTGCCGTATTTCCATCACTGGAGCGCGTTATCGACCCATCTGCTCCCGTGCTATGGGTTCTAAATTTCTTAAGGTAGAAACCTGATCAATGTTGTCACGTTTCAGATGGACTCTTACCTATTTACTTGAATCACAAATACCTTCTTAGTTCAGGACGCGGCTTAATTAGCACCCTAAAGATGGAGGCAGTAAACATCTCTGAAACGTCGGTAAACTTGTAACATAATACGTAACGCAGCAACCCACAAGAAGGCCATCTTCATATCCGATGCCGTGAGAAACTCAAATGTCCCATATTATTCGTTAACTTTGTGATAATAAAGAGTTTTTCAGTGAGTCAAATTAATGTGCTTCAGTTTCATTCAGTCCATCTCCTCAGACTGACATGACTGATACTGAATTAATACTAGGAGATTGGAAAGGAGTGCATCAAAATCCAAAAGATGTGTTTTACACCACACTATTTAGCACTACTATATTACTTTATATTCATGTTAGTGCTGTACGTAAATATTAAAATCAAACAGTGACAGTGGAACCACGGTTCCGGAGAATTTGACGTAAATACGTCTATACGGAAAGGAAGTTTATATATTGGCTTTATTCTAAATATTTCCTTTATACATGCTTTACAATTGAGATAAGTTTGATTAAGACTTTGCTTATTTAACTTGAATTAGTTTCTCGGACTTGGACCTGTTCATATACGTTCTTGGCAGATGATCCAGAAGTGGTTTGCCATTGCCTTCTTCTGTGTGTGAATGGAGTAATTGTTGGGATGCCACGGAGAAACCGGGGAAGCCCCCGGAGGAAAACTCCGTGTTGTCTAGACCACGGCCTTGCCCAACACAAGTTATAAATTCGGGGACCGCCGGGAATCGAACCCGAGACCCCAGGATTACAAGGCCAGCGTTCTAACCACTAGACCACCGTTGGTAACAATAATGCCGAGTAAACAATTGACGTTTCCAAGGTAACATAACAATGCAGTTACACTTTTTCGTTCCACTTTTTGCCGAATGACACTGACCCTAAAATATAGACGTATTTACGTCAAAAATTTAACACAATAAAAAAATGCGTTTATTCATTGGAGATTTTCAATTTATAACTGTTAAGGATACATTCACTTGTTCCTTTGTTTGCGGTTCAAATTTGGTCTCTCATATTAAAAAAAACATGAGCTGAGGATGTTTGAGGACAATCTGTTTAGGAGAATATAGGGACTTAGTTAGGTTGAGCAAGTGATAAATGGCTGGAGAAAACTACGTAATGAGCTTCATAATTTGTGCACTTAGCCAAACATGGCGAGTACGAAATTATGGTGAGTGGGCGATGTATATATAATTCATACGAAACATCGTTCGGTTAACCTGACAGGAAGAGACCATTCGGTAAACCTAAGAATCTATGAGACGGTAATATTGAAATGGGTCTTAAACAAATATTACTTAAGGATATAGACTGGATTCATCTGGCTCAGGTTAGAGGTCAGTGGTGAGCTCTTACTTACACGGTGCTGTACCTTCGGTTCTAGTAAAAGACGTGAAATATTTCAACAACCCAACTGTCATTGTTTCTCAAGAAGAACCCTGCCCTCTGGAATTATCTAACGTTGCGTGGACCTACGACACAGTCTACAGGGAATAAGTTCCAGAGAATCATTTCGGACATACTCGGTGCCGTATTTTTGGTCAGATTTTCTGATCACACCTAAACTTCTTTAAAACCAATAGAATGAAAAAAGTCTCCTGTTGATATTTCAGGTCCTCGCGCAGTGGCGAGGCGAGTATGGGATTGTGCTTAGTGTTGTACGAATTTATTTCAGATTCAGAGGTGCTTAATTCACCATCAACAGTGATGTTGCAGCCAGCATCCAAGAAGACTGTCATCTTCCCCTCGATGTTTTATCGAAGAGAAATGAGTAGGGAGAGGAATGAAGGAAAGTAGAAGAAGTGAGTGGGATATAAGAAGCGTATGTGGAAGGAAAAGACGATGAATGAAATGAGTCTTCGTAGGAAAAGGGTGAGGTTGAAGGAAATGAGCTTCAAAAATAACTATTAGGGTGACGCAAAATGGAACGTCATGAGTGTACGGACTACTTGGTTGGTTGATATCTTGCAGTTCACCCTAACGACTTATATTACTAATGTAGATCTTCCTCAGCATTGGACATTTCTTTTCGCTTGTCAAAAACGTTCCGTGCTGTAACATATCTTCAGAACTCTTCATGTGATATTTAAGGAATGGAACGTTTTAATGTTTACGTATTTGCTCGACAGTGCTTAGAGAGAACTTAAAATTGCACTCTTCAATTATATATATAGATACGGTGGTCTAGCGGTTAGAACGCTGGCCTTGTAATCCTGGGGTCTCGGGTTCGATACCCGGCGGTGCTCAAATTTATAACTTGTGTTGGGCAAGGCCGTGGTCTAGGCAACACGGAGTTTTCCTCCGTGGCATCCCAACAATTACTCCATTCACACACAGAAGAAGGCAATGGCAAACCACTTCTGTATCACCTGCCAAGAACGTATAAGAACAGGTCCCAGTCCGAGAAAAGGATGGAAGGATCCTGTTCATATGGACCTGTCGTCAGACAGAACACTAAATAAATAAAAATAAAAGGAGTCAACGGAAATTATAATGAGTAAAAACACTGAATCGGAAAAGATGCACATATAACTTTTTTTTTGTTAATATTATAGAATTCGGCTTGAGTGTCGGTGAAAATTCAGAGAAATTTCCATCAGTATCACCAAATTCTGACGCTCAGGTCACCGATGGTACTAAATTCTAGCATATATTTGTTTACTTTAGTCTGATATCCTATACCTGCAGATATCCAGAACATTAGTTTTTCTTGAATATTTTCTTATATGCAGTTAGACTGTTCGATGTTTTTAGGTTGTTCTAAAAACTCTAAAAATTATGTATCGGAATGCCGCCAACTTAATTATTACAAAGTGACTGAAGAAATACTATCGAAAGATTATCTCATTTATTCATATAGTCGTGTATTGATTCATAGAGTCACAAGGGCATACACTTTCATAATCAGTCGGGTAACAATTTGCAACACAGTATTTGCATAGATTTTATTTGTGTTCAATGCAGTAGTGACAAACATATTTAAGGTAAACATCTTTCGGACTACACGGCTCGACAACCATAAGACCCATAAGAGAGACATCTTCATACTCGCCGACTTTAGAACATAAAAACTCACTATTTTTATTTGTTTAAATCTTGTCAGTCTAATCACAATAAAATTCCTATTAAATATTAAAATATTACTATAATTAACATTTAAATATTTAAAATATAATCACAATAAATATAATTTATTGTGATTAGACTGACAAGATTTAAACAAATATATATTTATCACAATATGACGCAACTTTATCATCTCACTATTTTTAATTGATCTCTTACATCTGCTGTGTTCTTTTATGATCAAACTGTCGCATCTTCACCTTTTCCAAATAATGCACCACCTTATTTGATATATTAACTGTGTCCAGTTAATTTTTTGTACATTCAGAAGCATCTACTACCCCGAAAACATGAATTTTTTGACATCTTTGTACTCCACGATGTCCATAATTCTGATTAAAAAACTATAATAGATTTTATACAAGGTGCAATTTAAGCTGAGTTTCTTTCTACATCTCCCAAGCACTATTTTCCTTGATTAAAGTATTTTATATCCTTACGGTGCGCGTAAGTACGAACTGCATCTCCTGTTACTGCAATTACTTCATACTTATATGTACCTCCAAACGTTGTGCAGAGAAGATTGTTTAATATCTGCGAGCACTGCACTATGTTAGTAATTTTGGGATAAAGTCGATACTGGCGTTGCTAACTATGTAATATATTAACCGCTTGTAAGCAAATATCTCCCAGCGGAATGTCGTTTTAGGTGATATAAAGGACGTACTTCCTTATTCATGTAGTTCCTGGAATAGTCCATGCATTATATTTTCCTGGCAAAGTGCATTTTAACAATAAGGCCGGAAAGAGTTAAATTAAGGCTACAGCAGATAAATTCTTACTGGAATATAGTCTTAGACTGCTGTGAATGGGTTTATTTATTCATTTTTGCAACAAAAATTATTGTAGGCTTTCACTTCACGTGTCCGAAAGGCAAAAAACAAACTTTGAAATATATTCTGTCATATTTCTCTCATGCAGTCCAAATTTTTCCACAGTTGAGTATAATCATACATAATGTATTAAAATGTGTCAGATTTATGGAATTTGCAAAGTTCCTTGCATCTTGCATAATTACTGTGTGTGAAATGTGTCGAGTTTGTTCTATGTAAAACACAAGTATGTTGATCGTGTAAAAGGTTAGGTTTCTGGAAGAGGTGATTACATAACTTATTTTATAGTTAAAAGTAAATGTTATGGATTGTCATGGATGATGAAACGTTCCGTTCATGTGAGTCAATTGCCACTTATGTATTTTGGAAACATTTTAAATCACACATTTTCTGCTAAGCATCAAAATACCCTGTGGCTCATAAACAACCTCCACGAGTTTATCTGAAATACGCTGATTGGTTCTAAGCAAACACTAATCACGGTAGTGTTTAAGCGGACAAACCACCAGTTGGATTATTTGCCTACAGAGACTGTCTGTACAGCAGCAGGCATATTTAACCCATGGCCCGAGGGTTGTAGTGACGGGGAGTGGTGGGGAATTGATCACGTGCACATAACCGCTTGCTTCATATATTTATACATTTTGTTTGCTTTCTATATTTAAAATGCAAAATGTTTTTGTAAAGCTCAGCGGTAACATTTTTTTCTTGAAAGACCCTTCTGAATTACTCATATATACGTTTAAGTGAATATTTGCCTGTATTTTTTATATTCTTTTCTTCCCCGGTAAGCATTCTCTTGTTGTATCCTCTATCTGGGAAAATTTGAATAAAGACAACTGTTACTTCAAGTTTGAAGAAAGTCCTTGTCCTTTTGTCTGAACACTCTATTGGCGTCTGAAAAATGTTAAGGTTGGACGTACGAAGATTAGTCAAAACCAGACATTCACAAAACAAGTTTGGTCATATCGCATTGCCCTTTATGGGGGGGAAAAACACGCCATTTTGACACGTGAATACGACGTCTCCATGTGTCTCTTCTGTTTGTCTGCTTCTACCATTCCCATTAGTCAATCCTAGACAATGCGTATTCATAGACGGGGACAGTGCATGTTCCTTAAGATCGTTTGTTTCTACGTATAAGCCCACACAGCGAAGATCAAAATCGACATCTTCGCTATGAGTATTTCAAATCTCAGTACAGTAGTGCATTTATTTCGCATATATTCAGATTACATTTTGAACATCGCTGTATCAGTCCTCTATATTATACTTACTTGGACGACCCGTTCTTCAAGTGCCTGAGCAATGCGGGTTTCAACTTTTCGTTAGCTTGAACTATAGACATTTTGGTAGGACTCCTTGGACGAGGGATCAGCCCGTCGCAAGGCCTCTACCTGTACACAGGACAGCACAACACAGAAAAACGCGGACAAACATCCATGGCTTGAGTGGGATTCGAACCCACGGTCCCAGCGACCAAGCCTTTAACTGCGCGCACATTAAGGACCCCACATAAAAAATACAATTTGTAAAACACATTTCCTCTCCTTCACTCACACGAACGAAATAATGAAGGTTCGACTTATTAACACATCATTATATCTTCATTATTTACAAAATAAACCGCCTACTCCACCAATGCATCTACGACGTACCCAAACAAATGCAACGCAAACATAACAATAACGATTATCAAGACCAATGTAATTAGCGCTGATACAAAATGGCCGTGTTGCAAATGAAATCCACAATCTACACTAATCACGTCAGACACAGAATCGGGTCGAAGTCTTAATTCATACTAGCTGGCATTGCCAGTGGTGAATTCCAAATGACCACAGGAAGCACTGAACTCACTGTAGTATGTAATCCAATTACTGGAAATCCCCTTATGTTTTTTTAAACTGTACGATAACACTTTGTGCTTTATTCACTAATTAAATAGTTTCCCATAGTTTTGTTTTACATAACCCCCTACTTAAGTAATGTACCATTAAATTTAAATAAACTGGAACAGTTATTTCTATAATGAACTGTATTCAAGAAGTACAGTCCTTAAATCACTGCTTAAGCACTAACTATTCTGGCTACAGTTATAAACCCGTTCTGAATAATTTCTTTACTACATTAATCTTATCATTTAACAGGGTATGTCGATGGATTTTTCCAATTCTCTTTATTTAACATTCTTCCCATATTATAGAATGATGCAGTTGGTAAAACATCGTTAAATAATTTATTATTAAATCCTCATGCAAAGATACTCCGTTTCGAATTTCTATCCTAACCGCAACAGTATGAAAGTAGAGACTTTCTTTTAAACAATACAATTCTCAAAACTGAGGTCACACCCATTTCATTGTTATGGAAAGTATTAAAATGTATAAAGTAATACATAAGGTTATAAGTTCATGAAATATTATAAAGTGTCACGCTGAACGTTACACTGTATATAATATAAAAGTAAAAGTGGATAAACTTTATAAAAATTTATGCTTGTAATGACACTTAATTATTTACCAATTTACACTTTTGGAATGAGTATGTCAAATCCTTAGATTAAATCGGTACAATCGGGATTATTTAAATATATACTAAATTTCGTGTAAGCGCCCCTGAAACGAACACAAACAAAAAGTCGCTGACCTCAGGTAGCCTCAACTCCTGTTAATTGCAAAGACAAACGTTCGCTTTTTTATGTTATCCGAAGTAGGTTGAGGCCTTTTGAAGAGCCGATCCCCAGTCCGAGATGATCTTATTTATGATTTATGGTCTGGTACATATTTACCGCCACGGTGGTCTAGCGGTTAGAACGCTGGTCTTGTAATCCTGGGGTCTCGGGTTCGATTCCCTGCGGTGCCCGAATTTATAACTTGTGTTGGGCAACACGGAGGTTTCCTCCGGGGGCTTCCCCGGTTTCTCCGTGGCATCCCAACAATTATTCCATTCACACACAGAAGAAGGCAATGGCAAACCACTTCTGGATCATCTGCCAAGAACGTATATGAACAGGTCCCAGTCCGAGAAAAGGATGGAAGGATCCTGTTCATATGGACCTGTCGTCCGACAGAACACTAAATAAAAAATAAATAAATAACATATTTACCGACATTTCAGAGGAGCACGTCGGAAGTTGTAACAGACTACACTGTACTACATCCAAGACGACAGCCATCTTTACATTAGTCGCCGGAAGAAATCTCACATTTTGCCAAATTGTTGAAGTTTAACCAAATATTTTTTTCAGATAAGTATGCAGATGTTTTTACTCCGTTGAAAATATGTAAGAGACAGTAATGGTTCTATAACTGACGACGTAATATTTCTGACTGCAAATAAAGCGGTGTCCCCACGCCCCCAAGGCTGATTGTTCTGGTATATCACTGGTATATAATACTGATGATTTATTTGCAGACTGTCGCAGTGATTTGTGGTGACTACCTGTCACCACTAACCACTTTGCTTCAGTAGAGTTACCACATGAATGACAGCAACAGATGTCAATTGAGCAGAACGAACTCAGTAAATGCATGCTAGTATATTTTAGTTCATATTAGTTTATCATGTTCCATCAAAACACAAATAAAACATGAATTATATAAAATATAATTCACCTTGTTATGTAAATAAATTAAACTTAGAATTGGTCTTTTGTGGAAGAATAGGCGGTAATATGGCTTCAAAATCATTCTGATGCTGTCTCACAGACGATGTAAAAATATCTTATTACGTATAATAAACACGAAAATGAAAGTAATCCGTATTTCTGTGTACGCAGAGGAACAATGAAACCAAGATTTATTGGGTCAATGTTAACGAATCTACAGAAATATATGTCAGAATTTATTGTGTTTTGTATACATTCATCTCCTTCAGGACATAGTTCAGTGGTCGACTGTTTTGAACAATGTAACAAACTTTAAATTTCCATAAAATACGGGAAATATCTTTTCTGTGTAGGTGAATATCAGGTACTCATTTTCCACCTGATACTGCTTGAGGTTTTACAGTGGTTAAAAATTAGTTTAACCTAAATGTCTTGGTAGTAATAACGATTATAATTTAAAACTAAAATAACCACTATTAGATGGGGAATATCGGTACATTTGTGTCAGATCTATTTTCCAGCATATATTTCTAACCGAGGGATGTGTACTGTACCTATTTTTCGTACTACACGTATTTTCCAGTGAACAGAATGACACAAAATTTAGATCGTGAACTCATGGATATTTACAGATCTCCACGATACCCTCCAGATTATTGAGAAAAGTGTGTTAAGAATGAATCATAAAGAAGAGTTTTCAGTAAAAAAAATTGTTTTTCTGCTAGGAAAATTTGTAATTTGACCACAATTTCGTTTCAAACTAGGTTAACATCAAGACATTTTTTTAATATTATCTTTCTGTTTCAAAGAAAGCTTGGAAGTAACACAAGGCAGAATATAAAGACTGAAATAACACGAATAAGGCATTGTTAATAAACCTTTTGCCATTAATCCTTCAAAAAACTCAAACTGAAATTTATTTTACAGATGTACCCAATTTAAATGCCCTCATTTAACTTATTTCAGGTCCAGTGAATACCCCGGATGTTTTATTTACTTTGTATAGACAGGAACTCAAACACCTAATAGAATCAGGTTGATAAATTCAAACAATCAGCATCATCAATCGCCCAATCACATGCTCGTTTCCCGGCTCCTAAATTACTTTAATCGCCCCCATTCGTCTATCCGTTTGCAATTAAACTCCCAACTACCACTTTTATTCAATTTACCTGGAATTTGTTTTTCCTCACACAGCCACTTACACAATCCTTCCACTAAAGTTCATTTTCAATATTTAATTTTAATCTTTTAAAGTCTGTCATAAGTTTAATTTATTGTCAAAATGCCTTGTTTATCGAAATTAATATGGAACCCTGCTTATCTATAAACATATTGATATATGTTTTGTTAATATTAAACTAGGATAATGGCTTAGGTTTAATATACCGACGTAAACGTATCGGAATAATATGTATTAGTAAATTAAATTGTTTCAAATTTAACGTTAAACTAGCAGGTTACGTAAAATATAAGTACACAAAACACACATCTTTAAATTCGTTTGATTCTCAATTTATTACCTCTTATATTGTTCTATATTGTATTTTAACAAACATTAAGGTTGAGTATAACTCAATTATACTGTTAAACATTATCCATTGCCTCTTTTTAAATAACCCACGACGTTTCGAAAGATGTTGGAACTTCCATTCTTAGGTGATCGGTGAGAGGTCTAAGTTGGAAGCTACTCTCTCACGGGTCACCTAACGACACGAGTAAGTTCAACTTCCGAAACGTCGTGGTTTTATTTTGAAACATTTCAACGGTGGATAAAGTTAGACAGAATATTTATGTGCTTCGTGTCACATCATAATATGAATTTACTAAATACCAAATTGTATTAACCAGTTTAATTTCGTTCATATATTATTTGAGGCCTACATACAAACGTCTTCACATCTCTAGTACAATTAGATCCATACAACAATGCTGAAACGTCGTCTTCAACGGCATAGCTTTATCAGGGTATTCTTCAGTCCCTCCAGGTTTAATAACCTTCACAGATGTCATGAAGGGTTCCATAAACATATTTTAAATTCATCATTCACAATCATCATACTATTTGACACTAAAAGCAATGTGGTTTAAAGGACCATAAGGAATTAAATCAGAGATATAAAGATAATTCCGACCACCTTTGCTACGAATAAATTTTTATACTTTTGCACAGACTAAATGTAATCTTTGACATTTTTCGGTAAAAACAGGAATATCTTAATTTCTATATTCATATCACAGCCTCGTTAGGTACTCCCTGTTAGAATCTGTAGTTCCCCCTCATCTCGTCGATCTGTTCACTGCAACAGACTCTACCAACCACGACCTAACGACAACTAATTCTCTGACCTGTCTTCTTTCTTCTCAAGACAGCGTCACGGCGAACCGCTAACAATGTTAACTAGTTAATTTATTCTTAAAGAAACTTTTATTTTGTATTATTTTTTTATGTTTTACTTTTTTGAATTCATTAAAGAGTTCAGTCTTGTTCAGTCCTTCCCTTCTTTTTACATGCTGACAATATAAGTAAAAAAAAATGAATGCAATGCAAAAGTTTCATGTTAAGGAACAAAACCCTGCTTTAATTCATAAGTTCTGAAGCACAAAGAACTCAGTTGTATTTAGTAATTGACAGCATTTGCTTTCATATTGTTTATCTAAAAATTTTACGACAGGAACCTCAAAAAAAAAAAATTGGACTCCCAATAGTATATAGGTCCGAATTTTTAAAGGAGTGAGAATTCTTTGTATTCTGAAGAATAGAATGTCGACGAAGAATACGAACATTTTAAAACTGTGTTTCGCTATTTAAATTTCAAAACATCTTAACGGTCGCTGGAAAGGAGAGGGTAGAGTGTTAGTGAGAAAGATGAAATAAGAATCCCAATGTCTCTGCAAGTTGGATTGCCAATATTATTTTCGCTTCCCTTGAGACGAGAACGCAAACAAAAAGTGGAAAGGAAGGGGACTGAAGTCAGTTGAACAATATATATTTGCCTGTTACTCTTACTGAATTTAAAACAGGAATGTAAAACAGTACATGTTCCAACAGGAGATATAGGGTTCTTTTCACAGCCTACATATCAACTGAAACTGAACTATTCAAAGTCTCATGAAAGAATAAACCCTTTCTGCAATCTGGCTATTTATCCACTAGAGGTACTATTCAAATTTCCTCTGCCAATTTGCACTCAACACAAGTTGGATTTACTCTAATGCACGTTTCTTAGGACCAGCCTACTTCCTTACTTTTAATTACAATGTTGTTTTCTTTCGAACATGATACATGTTTTACCCTCTCTTTAACGCTGCGACAATCCATTGCATCCATTGATTTACAGAGTTGAATTCACTATGGACAAAACTGTGTCTGTCTAACACCGGGGTATTGCGGGCCACGGCCAACTATAAGTATTGCTAATAGTGCAGTTTTCTTGCTACACAGACTTTGCTCTTACAACTGAAAACCGTCTCTTCCAAAACGTATTCCCACTTACTAATGATGGAGGTAGTCTGCACCTCTGAAACGTCGGTAAAATTCTACAAGTCTATACGGCGTATCATCCCAGAAGACAGCCATCTTTATGCCCTGATCGTCAATTGTAGTCCCGCTTTTGAATTAGATTACATCTGTGTTTTTATGTTCTATCGACTTTTCCTGTTCTGCGTAGGTAGAGGCGTCTGAATGGACCGATTCCCCGTGTCAGATGCCCTGCCAAATATCCATTCCGAGCTCGATGAAATTCAGACTTTCATAATTAATTCCATGCAGTGTAGTTCAACGGGATTAATATGACAGTCAAAGACGATAGACAGATTCAACTGTGCTGTTTATTGCTGCAAACACACCGAGGAAATAAAATAAAATTTACAAAATAAAAAAATCCGTGCTCCCACCGCATGTGCAATCCCAAAAATTCGTCGTTTGACATCCGACATTGACATTTACTCCATCGCAGATATAATCGTTATAGCATGGCTCGGTCGTCAGTGACGTATTCGTAAAAACTGTCTGACGACCCCAAGGCACGTTTTGTATTATGGGTGGAAGATTCTTGAGACAACATCGCAGAAGGTTAGGTTAGGTTACACGACACAAAAACGAGATAAAGGTTTTAGATGGAAGTCAAGAATTTTAGAGACCACGCCTAAAGAGATAAAGAGTCACATGTGTACGATTACTTAACACTGTTCTTATTTGTAACTCAAGAATAAACTAGATTATACCATATAAACAATGACAACATTGTGAGTGCATGTCAGAGTAACTTTATGGCTACTAGCAACATTTAACTTCAAGAAACGTCGAGGAATTTGTATAAGAGAAACTTACATTATACTACAGAGAGATATATCAACATTTCTTAAGTTAAAAGACGTTCCTTTTTTAACATGCACAGTAGATCCACGTATAAAGCCGCTAATATCTCTACCAGTGTACAAAATTCTCACCGATGTGAAAAGATCAAATCCCACAAATGTTTTAATTGATCTAATTCTTCGGCGTTCTAGCTCTCAACCCCCTATATCGACACATAATGTGCAAAATCCAACCGAAAGAGAATAAAACATACAACATTTATGGACTATATCGGTGGTCTAGCGGTTAGAACGCTGGCCTTGTAATCCTGGGGTCTCGGGTTCGATTCCCGGCGGTGCCCGAATTTATAACTTGTGTTGGGCAAGGCCGTGGTCTAGGCAACACGGAGTTTTCCTCCGTGGCATCCCAACAATTACTCCATTCACACACAGAAGAAGGCAATGGCAAACCACTTCTGGATCATCTGCCAAGAACGTATATGAACAGGTCCCAGTCCGAGAAAAGGATGGAAGGGTCCTGTTCATATGGACCTGTCGTCAGACAGAACACTGAATAAATAAATAAAATATCCAAACTTACTGTGAGTTTCTGAAAAGTTTATGACTTTTATCGGGTCGCAAAACCTTCTTGGCGATAATCTCATGGTGCGTGTATGGGCGGTCATTTCCTTCCTGCTTTCGAAAGGTTAAACGAGGTCATCATTTTGTACCAGGGTGGACAGGCCAGTACTTGGTATGCCGTCTTGCTGCAGTGGCTCTGCGTATTGATCGGGCTGTGTGCAGATCGGGCAGTAGATGAGTGACGGACCATAGCAAAACGGGGTTCCAGAATGTGGAAAGAAACAAAAATAAGGCGTTAATACAGCTGTGCTCCCCCCCCCCCACAAGCCATCATATCTTCGTTTTATCTTCTTTGCGAGTAGGAACGCTCCCTTGCAGTCACTGTTGTACTTACGTGGTTTCGGTAAAAGTCCCAAAGCCACCAGAGATAAAGCTTTAAAAAATGAAGCTCTAATTAAGATGCAAAAAAATTTAAAATTTTCAACTTTCGTTTCAGTTTTTATTTAATTTCTTTATTTTGTCTTATTTCTTCCTGAAACTATTTTAATCTTTCTTTCGTCTCATTTATTTTATTCCTTATATTTTTTATATATTCGTGTATTATTTTAATTTAAAACTGTTTGATAGCTTTCCTTTTCCTGTAACAAAATAAGCATCATTTTTTTCCTTGATTTTTATGTAAAATTACCTGAGAATTGCCAGTGTCGTTAAACATGTCACTAGAGCACTGACAGTTTATACTATAAGGCTAAATTATTAGTTCTATCGAACTTTATGAACATGAATACTGATATAATGAATACAAGATTAATCAAAATCTCTTCCCAAGAAGATTTAAGATTTGGCTTGGAATCAATATTCCTTACATTAATAATTTATGCTATGTTATACGTTTAATAAGCAAAGATATTCAAATTATATTTTTCAGTTTCGAATACAAATCGCTTGAACACTATATTACAGATTAGCATCAACTATCTGTGTGGAGATTACAGCCTGATGGCTTCAATAAATAATGCCGGAAATTCAGAATTTCCCACTGTTATAAACCCAAAACGAACATTCGCTCATTAAATTAAAACAACAGTAAGTTATAGCTACGATTCTTAAATAATATCTTACGTAGTGCTGCAACCTTCCAAACTGCTGTTTACCATTCGTCGCCAATGTTTAAATTGATTTTTTTTTATTCTGATACATGTATTGGTCATGTCATCATAAAAATTAATTTTCTAAAAACTTCACAATGCGGAATAGTTTATTAGGACGTCTGTTGTTCAAAACTAACTTCGTTATGTTAATCAAAAAAAAATTTAAAATTTTTGGTGCTTAAAGTATTTCTACCATACGATAGCAGTTGCAAAACTAGTGGTTGGTGAAATGTTCAAAATGCGATGAGAAAAAAATGGAACTGTAGAAAGGGATAAATGACAAAGCGTGTCTATTGTTTCTCACTCTCCCACATATTTTGGGATTATATTTACGTACGAATACGAAACGAACAATGGGAACAATACAATGCGAATTTTAATTTCTTCCACCAACATCACTTACTCCGACAGCTCTCTGAGCGTAAAACCTTCACAGAATTTTAAGAGCGAAATATGAATTAAACTGATAATCCAAATGACTATCAAATACAGCAGCGTCCACGCAGACCTATTCTGTAAGGTAGACAATTTTGGTCCATAACAGCACCAATTTTTTTTCCATAGCATAATTCAAATGAATAACGTAAACCCTGACTGTTATAACTTACGAGATTCTCCCAGTACGTAACACACTATACGAGTATTTTTATATAATTTCCGCTGAAAACAACGAAAGATTTAATATTCTCGTTCTTTTGTGTACACAACTGTAACTATTCCAACACATATTACACCAAGAGTAACTCATACTGGATCAAAATGTTAACTAATATTACACAAAAGTAAGGCAAATTGCCACTTTACTTGGATCATTCTATTCTTTTCAAAGATACAAGAAAAGAATGCCTACTTATCGTAACAGCTGTTTCATTAATAAAATCTTCTCTGGCCAACAGCTACTCATGAGTAGCCCTGCGGATGAGTACAGAGACGGTCCTCGAAACGTCTGTAAGTTTTAATCATCTGACGGCTGATGTCCCGAAAAGATTTTATTGAAGACATCCACTATGAAAACTTCACATTATGTATCTCTGTATCAGAAAGCAGATTACTACAATTAATAACATATCTAATTTATAAAGCAAACAGCTGTAGACTACAAGACAAATGTAAAATAATAATTTAATGCAAACGTACATTTCATTAATATTTTGTAACTTACTACTCACATTAATCACACATTCTGAAGGTACATTTTTATTTATCTTTTTATAATTCTTACTTGTTAGAATAAACACGGGATAAACTCACTTTATATTGTCTACTCTCAACGAGTTGCTTAATTCGACAAAATTTTGCACATCTCTCAATCCAGTCTGTTCGTTGGTTGAGTACACAACATTAACAGAACGTAGTATCAAATTTTTATTCAAATCTCGCATACTAAACGAATTGTAGTTACATTTAAAACCTTCGGGATTTATAATCCTTCAATGCAGAGCTTGTGTATAAACTAAGAATAAATTGTAGCGAACTCTAGGGCCCTGAGGTGTACTGATGTGTGAAATTATTGCTCTCGGTACTGAATTAATTAAATACAAGAACCTACTCAACTTCAAAAAAGTAGCAGTCCTGTAAGATTGAAGTGGATGAAGACAGAGTTCCCTTATTTCAACGTAGTTACCGAGTAAGACTCGCTTCAAGTTTACGGTTAACTGGCGTCATAGGATCCCCATTAAATGTTCTTCCTGCACTAATTATCCATTTTATACATTTTCTTTGTTATTGATATTCCGTACTTTCGTGTACCTCTTATCTTATGACAGTCAGACAAAATGAAAATTCTTCAGTCAGCTCAATTTTTTAAAAATCCTTCTGAGCCTCCGTAACCCTTTAGAGTAAATACCTAATAAGCAGCAAACAAATGTTGCCATGTAGTCTAATAGACGTTTTCCGACGTATTGGAAGCGCTTAATTCTTATACCATGAGGCCCTGATAATGGGGAAACTAGGTACATAAAACACACATCAATATAAAAGAGGAGTTGATTTAATTCTCTTAATGTCGCGTGCAAATAAACATAATTCCGCCAATGTTGGTAAAATATAAAGATTATACTTGTATTCCGGTTCATGTTTAGAAATAAACTAAATTACGTGACTTATCAATTTCGTGTAATAAAAAGTAAAAGTAAAGTTTGTCCCGCTATACGCCATGTAGGCGCTTGGGGTGAGAGGAGGTATAGCTCCTCTCTTCCTTGACCTCGGCACTAGATGGGGGTAAGTGGTCAGCATCACGCCCCGGCCGGCTTTACCCCCGGGAAAGGACCCCGGTACCCATTGTAGAGGAGGCTGGGTGGGCCCCAGAGCCGGTCTGGACGCAGAGGCTAGAGGAAAAATCCTCTGCCCCCGTCGGGGATCGAACCCCGGCCGTCCAGCCCGTAGCTAGTCACTATACTGACTGAGCTATCCCGGCTCATAATTTCGTGTAATACCAGTTATAAATTCAAGCTAAAACTGTCTCTAACAGCCAGTGCTATACTCAATAATCGTGGTTTTCACGGTTTGTAGTCTACATTTTCTCTCTTCTTCAATCGAATCCTCTTTGCGACTTCTGCGGAGAAGTTCAAAGGTGTAAACTTTTGCCCCTTGAGGGAGGTGAAGCTTATACTGGGGACTTCTGTCCATTTGCTAGCCGCCCCTGAAAGTTATATCTCTTAGATGGGTTAATACAAATTCTCTAGCCCCGCAGTGCTCATTACATTAAACACAAAACAAACTTGTACATGGTCGTACACACAAAGTAACCTAACTATTTCAGACAGACATTTTTGTGGCAATGAGGCACGATTTATTCAGTTTAAAAGTTACAGTTTAACAGTCTACTTTATTCAATATTTAAAGTTGTCATAGTGGAAAATGTTCCTTGTGGATGTTTCTTGGCACAGCACCGTGTCAAGATAATATTGATTACCGACGTTTCGGATAACTTGTTGCCTCTTTCTTCATGTTGTGTTGAAATGGTAAGTAGAAAAACTACCTATGTTTCGATTGAGTTCCAGCCACTTACTTCAAAATAGGCGTACAATATCGTATCAAAACGTGTAAAGATACCGACGTTTCGGAAGAACTACCTGCCTACTTCTTTAGAATATACAGCGCACTTTCTTTCTATAGTCTAACCACACCTTACATGTTGTTGCACTGTATCGTTTGGTAAAAGTTCACTGACGTTTCAGAGACGCTTTATGCTAGATAATTCATATGTAAGATAACAATTATTAGTTCTATGAAGTGGCCCCTTTCTTCATAAGCTAACTGTCGCTGATTTTTTTCAAGAAATTCGTCATCTTTTATTAAATCCAAGTGATCAACATCATGCTCAGATACGATATTCCACGTGTCATGTCCTGAGCTAGATTAATCCAATCCACAATCTCATATCAAACTTTGAAGTTCAGTTTTAACATTATTCTCCTATGTATACTTATCTCATCCAAGCCACCTCTTCCCCTCAGGACTGCGATTACATTTCTGTATACGTTTTCCATCTCTCAGATAAAAATTCTCTTTAATTAAAGAGGCACGTGCGTACGTGTACATGAGTGCCCTTTAATCATCTGCCCTTCCTTTCATGTCTCGATAACATGACCCTAATGAATATATGATCATAATATTTCAGGCTTATATTTTGTATAATGCACACGTGTCCCTCGAAAGAGACCACCACATCAATAGCACACTGTGACCAAAACCAATCAAAAGCTTGAATCACGGCACCACAATGATAATGCTGACTGGTGGAAAATTATGTACGTAAAACCAATATCACTTCCGGTGTGATTACCGAACAGTCAACTCGAGTGTTTGTTCAAAATGTCGATGCACCACCAGAGGACAAAAGCCTAAGGTAATATGGACAGCAGTTCAAATCATGGTCACACATAACGCTGCGAGAATCATAGTGTATATTAATCATGTAGGTGGGCATTTATAATTAAATCAAAGTGTTAAAATTAAATATTAAAATATCTGTATTGTACTACAAAGTTTAAATCTTTCCTTTGCTTGACGCCGTCTGGAAGCCCTGGAATAGCCTAGTTTTTTTTTTTTTAAATTTCGTTTTCAGACGAACGAGCTTTTTAAGCGTTCTCTTAGAAAGTCTCGTCTTACAATATCTCCAATAATTCTAGCAACTGTAACTGGGGTAGAAGGCACGGTAGTAATAAGAAATAATTATATTAAATAAGTAGTGCTAATAGAGCTAGCTATTTAAGGACTCTGGTCGCGAAAACCTGGTGGCCACACATCACTGCATAGAGAACTCAACCAATAACCCTAGCCTCTGAATTTCACAGAATTATCGTCTGCATTTTGACACATGCTCTAAACTATAAGCTTCCACAAAATTTAATTCGCCCTTAAATCTTCGTGGCTATAATTTTCATCTTCTTATATTTTACAAAGCCGGCCGCAGGGGCCACAGCGGTCTGAGGCATGGACCTCGTGCACCTGACCGCTGGGACCGTGGGTTCGAATCCCACTCAATGCATGGATGTTTGCCCGCGTATTTTTGTGTTTGTATAGGTAGAGGCCTTGCGTCGGGCTGATCACTCATCCAAGGAGCCCTACCAATGTCCAAATAGATCAAATGAATAAATGAAAACCTGAACACCTGAGGGTAAAAGATAAAATACATGTAAATCTTTTAACTTTGCCACTTATGGAGGAAATTATTAAGTATTCTCTTCGTACACAGTTATTTTAATTGAATTAATTTGATTAATATCTTAATTTACTGGCTATATTTTGTATGTCGTTTATTTTTATTCATATAGGTTTCTTCCGATTTTTAAGGGATTCACATTCTAACCTTTTTAACTAATATCGATATATTCATAATTCATAAAATCGCTCCCTAAATTTTCAGTGCCTGAATATGTCATATTTTTGGGGGGACTGAAGTCTTTCAGAATATGTTTCGTTTCACACATGACCAGATAAAAGCAAGGAATGCATAAACGTTCTCCGATTATTCAAGCGTATTGATAACAATGTCTACATCCTGCTGCCTTTCACGTACAGAAGATAACGAAGTGGCCTGCCCGGTTGCTACGAAATACAAGAAACTAATTGAGGCACTCAGCTGCCTCTCTGACTCCATTAACGGCAGAGACGTCAGCTTAGTCATGCGAACGATCGAACATCGCAGAACAAAGAAGTTACGGAGACAGAACGAGAGTCGGACAGAGACAGCGAGATAAAACGATCCAGGAACATGGCAGGTGCTAAAAGGAACGAGAGGCACAAAACAGACACGAGAAAATACAACATGCAGTTAAATTTTAAAGCTTCTTTGGGGTTAAGTATTTTTGTAAAATAACGTCTCCGCTTAGTAATTTAACTAATAATTTTTGTACTTAAGTGTATCCTCATAACAATAGTAATCTTAATCCCTTTATAACTCATATTTCACTAATATGCGTCCTTAATTACGCTGGAGAAGTGAAAGTAGTATAACTAATTAAATGGAAAGACCTTTAAAAACTCGCACACTCAATTTATATTTAAAAACGTAGCATGTAAACGCAAAATTCTACCAGAAAAAGTACATGTACACTAACAAAAAGGATATAAAGACAGGCGTATCGCACAGGACGCGTGGAAATGAGAAATTCGTGAAAAAATTTTAAGTCGAAAAATCTGAAGTGGCCATTTGGGAGATTAAGCAACAAAGGCTGTGTACTAGAACCTGCTCCGGATGGGGTCTACTGGTTAAGTCTTGTGAGCACGGTAACAAATTTCGGATTCCTTAAAAAGCACGCTATTTCTTGACTCCCTATTATCTTTCAAAGAAATTATTCATATTCGAAAACTTAGTTACGTACACTGAACCAGACATATTCAATATGTAATCTCGCTCTATATTAATAGATCCATTTTAATATTATATTTCCATCTATTTCTAGGTCTTCCAAGTGGCATCTTGCCTTAACATTTTTGACCGTAATATTATACACGAATATTCCTACATGCGCCGTCCTAACATTTGGTGGAGTACAGATTAAGAATCAACTCATTAAGGAATTTCTTCAGCCTTTTGCTACTTCATCCCTCTTACGTCTAAGAATTCTTTTCTCAGTGCCATTTTCTCACACTTAAGTTATTGTGAGAGACCACATATTGCATCGATAGAAATCAACAAAACATATATTATAAAAATATACATACAAATATCCTTATTTAAAGTAATTTCCTTATACAGATTGAATTTTCAGTACTTCGAATTCTTTGTTTTGAAGTGCCATTGCTTCTTGTGCTGTTCTTCGCTTAAACATTTGGTACAAAAATATATCACTACCGCAATACAAAAAATAAAGACTAATGTTTTCAAGTAAGAGAGTATAACGGTTGTTGTGCGCAACTGTAATCGAACATTTATTCTGCAGTCATAGAAACTACTATCGTTTTAAAATATGCGAATTAAAACAATGCACAGTCATTACACAGCTGGCGTAAAGCTGCTATTAAAAATTAAGCATGCTAATTATTTCCTGCTCCAGGTGTGAATACTTCATAAAACCAATGAGTATTGCTCAATTTAATTACATGATATTAACTGCTTAAAGTATTTGTGTACCACACCTAATGTAAATTCATAATTTTTTTGTGCAACAGAAACCAAACCTTATTTATGACCAGATTAACACGTTATAAAATAATTTCAACACTTTTCTCGTACTTTGTTACTTTTAATTTAATTCTTGATCTATATCACTCAGTGACTTTTTCGTATAACGCGAGACATTCAGAAACAGAAACAAATTACCACCATGCTTTATGCTTGCCTGTTTACTAGAACGACTAAGGTGGTTTCTTGAAGAAATCTTCAAAGATCAGATATATATTTAACGGATTAAGTTTTGACACATTATAATCAACCCAGTAATTCAGTCATATCTTGTTATAATTAGATTCATATTTCTTTACAGACTATAACAAGCCCTCATTAAATTAGTCTCCACAGAATGAGGAACTTGGAAATGCATAATCAGGGTATGTTGTGTGACATGGTAGAATGGATGAGTGCATCGATTACATATTAATTGGTTTAAACTTAATTCGCTAATTATGATGTTAATTAGCATACTTCTAGGAAGTTCGTAAAGTTGGAGATGTGTACTAAAAGAGATACGAGACACAATATAAAGGCCAGATTAACAGAAAATCTCATTTCTATTACGCAACACGATAACCTGTTTAAGCCAGTCACAAACCACAAATATCAACAGGCTTATTTGAAGTTCTGAAGCATTCCTTGTACCGACATAATTCTTGAGTTGACATGCTTTTACTTGCATGTACAGTTTCTTATAAAACGCATGAATAAACATGATATGTGGCTTGAAGCATTATATGAATATTTGTTTAAGGAAAATGTAACTCGCTGTTTAAGCCTTTGAAGGTGTCGCTATATATTCTGATAATCATACGAAATTCATTTTATTTTTTTATTTGTAGTGTTCTGTCTGACGACAGGTCCATATATTATGAACAGGATCCTTCCAACCTCTTCAGGTTGTCAGGGACCTGCTCATACATATATACATTCTTGGCAGAGATGATCAGAAGTGGTTTGCCATTGCCTTCTTCTGTGTGTGAGTGGAGTAATTGTTGGGATGCCACGGAGAAACCGGGGCGGAGGAAAATTCCGTGTTGCCTAGACCACGGCCTTGCCCAACACAAGTTATAAATTTGAGCACCACCACACACATAAAAACTAAGAGTTACTGAAAGCCAAAAAAGGACCTATAAATAGTTACAATTCGATTTAAAGAGTCAATATAGACGCAAAAAGAAGTCGATAAATTATTTTGTATAGTATTGATCTGATTTTTTTAAATGGGGATATAGGATGGACAGACCATAAAACTGAAGTACATTTTCTAGAGAAACAAAGTTAGAACTATAAATAAATTTGTAATTATTGGCGTTGCCTAGCATGGTTTCTGGAAATAAAACCTAAATCCAGAAACATGTTCTCATATTGAAATGTTTGTGTTGTTCACTAATAACTTTCGAAAAAATATATTTTACTTAAATTCCATATATAATATTTATTCTATCGTTTTAAAACCTAACATTTGGCATTTCTAATATAAGGTCAGTAAAATACTGTAGATGGTAAGAAATGAAGCACAAATTAAGGAAAAAGAGAATGTACGAAGAAATAAAGAAGGAAATAATTTAGAAAATAACGAAAGAAAGATATGACAGTGCTTGATGTTCACGCATAAATCTTCCCGAATGGATTTACGTAAATCATGAAAGCAAAAAGGTAATTATAAATCATAAAGGTTATAGGCTGTAAATAAACTTGTTCCTCTTAAGCACGAATGAATAAACTGTAGACTGCATTACTACTAGCAGATAATGCTCTGAAAACCAATACTTGTTGGTACTACAAAGTTGATAATATGAAGTTCGCAGAACTTTGTGTAGAACTGCTACAAAAATGAATTGGTAAGGGGGAAGGGCTTATCGCAGAAGCATTTCCAATGATAATTAAACGTTTTTAAAATACAGAACCGCAGGGAACAAATTCATCGACCTCCTCGAATCGTGGAAATATAAAATTAATCACGTTCGCCTATGACGGATACCTTACAGAAATTACACGAAAGTATTTTCTTATAGTGCCAAAAAGCATCTGCAGATTAATCAATTTATTCTGTACTCCAAAATGTTCTACATTTGACGACAAGTATGAAGCTTGTATCAATGGCCTTAATCGGATTGATTATAAAAGTATAATTTGTAAAGACTGGAGCAAAAAATCCTGTCTGAATTTGTCAATTAGCTATACTAGACGTCAAGATAATTTCTAACTTCTCACTTCTGGTGATTATGAAAGTCAATTTCACAAAATTTTACTTCGGACTTAAAATAACACAAAATTTGTAGATACATATTCCAGTTCCCTACTACGCGGGTTATATTTCAAACCCATGTTATTACGTATATAATTCTGAATAAATCAACATTTACTTCAATTAATTTATTTAAAACCGTTCCCAAAAAATGTAAATCTAGAACATAAACCTCCAAAACTTTTTTCTGATAACACAGTATATCATATATATAAGAATCCCTAGCCGCGAGAAATATTACAGACAAAATTTCTGTTCCAATCAACGAATCACAAATTCCCTTATTAAAATAAACTACTACAATCAAAGGCTCTAACAGGACGCCAAGAAAAAGAATCATTTCATCTTATCACACTGAACATTTTGCAGCAATATAGTTCGACATATGCGCTTTATTTCCCCAACACCAAAGCTTGCATATGCGTTATATATCATAGAATTTTATATGTATTATCCTCTTCGCCTTACGGTAGCCATTTCCTAAAACTGCCCATGGTCGCCATGTTTCCAACACCAGTAGCTAAGGATATTGAAACCAATAATTTGAAAAATGAGTTATGATAGGACCAGCTCGAGACACAGATCTCTTTGCACGCTTCAACTTCTGACAGGAGCTATCGTTCCCTTTACAGACGTAAGTTCTCTGGAGGAGTGTGTGTGTGTGTGTGTGTGTGTGTGTGCGTGTGTAAAGCTGATACAGCAAATTCTAAAGAATAAAGTACGGAATAAAGGGCGAAGGTTTCATTCTATACGTGATGAAAAAGAAATGTTGTCCCTACTCTGATTATAACAGTGAATTACACGATCAATCGAGCAGAATATTTAAATTTGACATTACCTCTTCTTGATGTGTCGTCACTGCATAATTATAAGCTTTGGAGGACCGCGTTCTGTTTCTTGTAGTCTATAGGTAAAATTAAACTTATTCAGTATGAGCACTGGTTTGATACCAACCGCTAACATTTATCGTAGGGGAAAATTATTAACTACCACTTACAAGGCAACCTATCACCTGAAGCTTGGACTAACACCAATTTTTGAAACGGTGTATATGTCAAATAGATTCAGACAGTAAACTAATGAAGATTTCCGTCTTCTGGGTTGTTGCGCTGTGTAGTCTGGTCGATGTTAACCAACGTTTCAAAACGTTGGTTAACATCGACCAGACTACACAGCGCAACAACCCAGGAGACAAAAATCTTCATTCTCATCGCCCTGATGACGGAGGCAATATGACCTCTGAAACGTTGGTAAACATCGACCAGACTACACAGCGCAACAACCCAGAAGACGGAAATCTTCATACTCACCGCTGTGAGAACCTCAAGTCTTACAGTAAACTAATGTTTGTGTAATGAACCAGCCATTGCCACAAAACTTCAGAAGCTATATATTCTTTTTCTGTTGCGTGTTTCACATTTAGAATCCTTCAATTATAACATGAAACTGTCAGATAACAAAGATAATTTCGTACTACGCTTCATGTGTGAGTAAATGAAAGAATAAAAAATTCCAGCGACAGACAGACAGACAGACGCCGTTCCCAACCAAAATGCTTTATAGGCAGCATATCAAACTGTGTCCAGTGCCGATATAAACTGTACAGCATTGATGGCTTTCACGTGTTTAGGCTCATTGGCAGTGTAATCTATAGGTTAAGTTGAGAGTTAGTTTTAGATATCAGCTTTTAAATGAATGCATTTATTGTGGGTATAAAAGCTTACATCATATTATCCGGCCATACAACATAAACATGAATTGCTCTTGGAACTTTTACAAAACACGATGATGCTGGCATTTACCACTTAGCATTCAACGCTGTTATGGAACCAAATTTTAACGTTATATTTTACGTAAACTGGAGTTTATGAGCAACTTTAAGAAATAGTTTAAGGAAAGTAGACCCCTCACATTAAGTAAGGAACGTATATTGAAGTTTCTCAGAACGTAGAGGGGGGGACAGGAAAGGTGAGAATATTGCACGACGGAAAGTAAGCATGGGACAGGTACGAAATGAAAACGAAATCTGGACCGGAAGTCCGGGAACAAGAGACCATTTGGAAGGCGTAGGTGTAATGGGAATATAATATCAACTTGTAAGTACTTCTCAACGTAATTGTATTGACAAACCTGTGGTACTGACCTACACAAATATAACCATGTTGCCCATCTCTGCATATTGTAGATTAGCAAACTGTAATGTCTTCATCTAACAAATGTTTTACAACTTTTTAATATTGTTAATGGCAATATATGAAAAATGACCAGTACAAAATATTTTGTTCTTGTATCATGGCTAATGTTTTTCGACAAATTCATTTTACAACTTTTCTTCGTTTCATTATTTGAACTATAATCAGAATTGTATTTAATGACGGACAACATATTCAAGTTAATGAATCACAATTTCCATTTGAAGAAACGCCGAAATTTCAAATGTCAATTAAATAGCTGACATTTTCCAGTGGATTTCACTTATACGGAATACATTTCTTTTGACTGAAACAAATATTCGTGCCTTGGCAATAACAGCATATTGCTGAACTGTGTTAACTGGGCGTTGTACTTAACAGTCAAATGAATTCAGAGGTGCTAACGCCTTATTGTACGTACTGGAGCGAAATGCTGGTGCCAGCTGTTGGTACAGGAATTGCACTGGTAATGACACTGCCATTATACAGGGGGGGTACGGCTAGCGACCTGGAAATGATCACACGCTACTTACGTATGGCTCCCTTATTCCAACAAGAGTGTTACCGGAGGCACTGATTCTGACTTCTCAAAATCCACTGCCGTGAAACAGTACTTGACAACAGTGCGAAATTTTCAACACGACATTACTAATTTTCTAAACCGTCGAAGATAGCAGTATTGTGGGATGTTGTGCAGTGCAGTCTCATAAAGGCTGACAGACGTTTCAGAGGTGTTTACTGTCTCCATCATAGGCCATAACCCTAGGATACTACGAGGCTAAACATCCATAAGACAGCCATCTTTAGAATCGCAGCCTTGAGAATCTAAAATTTAATCTGTGACGCATTTTAAGTCGTCATACATTTAAGTCTCAGAGAGCAACTTCACGTAGGCCCAATTTTATCTAAAACTACATGAACCTGTGTATTATACAAACAAGAATATTTGTAACATATAAAATACATCACACACAGCTCGTCTTTGAATACTCCTGTACCTTAAGAAATGTAGCTTTATGACAGCGTCTGGTTGATTAATTGCCAATATTATGTTCTTGTCAGTTTCCTGGTTAGTATAATAATAATAAATTACATGAAGACGGAGCGAAGCCAACTCCCGAAACGTCATATAATCAACTATTTTCCCAACGTAGTAAACAGGTAGATAAGAAACTTTTGCTACTGGATTAATAATTACAGGATTTTAATTTATTATGATGTAGTTCAATTCTAAAGGGTTTTGTCGACGGTAAAATTATTCGTTGTCAGGAATTTTTCCATCATCTGTTCCTTAAAATCACGACGTGAAGACGGAGACAGAACCAGCCTCCGAAACGTCGTGATGGAAGAAGTCCTGACAACGAATAATTTTAAGTTATTATGATGTATTTAAGAAACCCTACTACGTATACAGCATGAGGGACCAGGGTAGCTCTGTGAGTATATTGGCCGACTATGGAGTGGGAGATCGGGCAAGGGATTTTTCCTCTAGCCTCTGGGTCCGGTCCGGGTCTGTACTCCAGTAGATACAGGGGTCGTTTCCCGGAGGTAAAGCGAGGTCAGGGCGTGTCGCTGACCACTCTCCCCTACCTAGTGCCGAGAATGAGTAGGACAGCGTTACTCTTCTTATACGCAGCATCAGTAACACGACATATATGAATAAGGAATCGGGAACGATAATAAATTTAACAAAAAATTCTTCAGTCAGCCTGCCGTTAAATATTTACTTCTAATGAAGTAAGGGATAGTTTAAGTCACTAGGGAAAAAATACTACCAAAGTTATGATTTGAAGGTGTTAAACCTGACAACGAATTGTATACTGGGATTGGCTGTGTTCAACCCGCCAGTTAAAATTAATCTCGGGTATCTACGTAGTATTTTACAATCGTATGAAGTCGACTCGTGCCTGGGGAGGGAGTGGAGATTTTCTGACAGGGAACGATGCAATAAAACTGGTGTCACACTTGACTGCTCAGTCTCAGCTACCTCTCGCATTTCTCAATAGTATTTTTGTCCCTATTGGTATGTTTTCCGTCGAGTCATCTACACGTAACATTTTTATATTTGGATAAAATTATTTAGATTAAGTTTCGTGTTTAAATTTATTGCCAAAATATGTGAGTAACAACTCAAATAAAATAAACCAGAATACCAATACACACAAAAACCTAGTCAAAATTATTATTGATACATATAGTCACAAAATATTTGCAGAATCTATTTGTTTTTCTCTTTTAAAATTTAAAAAAACAGCTATTTCACTTTAATGAATTAATTTTATAAATATAACCTTATTATTCTACACAAATACTGCGATATACATTACGTTACATGCAAATAATTGAGCGGTTAACGTTTTGTTAAGTTAAGATGTGAAAATATTTCATATTTCCATCTTTTACTGGGTTGCGTGGTGTGTTGTTTAGCAGGTAACAGGATAAAATACTTTGTATCGCCTCCCTGCAACCGACTTCGTATTTTAAAATTATTACACAACTTGCAATTAGGCAGTAAAGGATAACAGCGGGTTAGATAATTTTGCAGAGGTTTAAAACTGAAGTGAACGTAACATGAACCGTCGATAGACCAATAAATAATTCGTGCACAACTTTCAGTTGAGTAAAGGGGATGAAAGTCAAATAGCAAAAAAAGAGCCATAAATACACAGTTGCAAACTTAAGGGGTGGGGGCGATTCACACTGTTCACCCCTCTCTTACCCCAGTTTACAGAAAAATGGGCAGCACAAATGACATTTTTTTCACCTCTCGCACGAAGTCGGATTCATAACTATCAGCGTCATTTTCTAAATGAATGTCACAATACTGTTCGTTTCTTATATAATTATAAAAAATAACATTAGAGAATTAGGGCACTACGCATGTATTAGAAAGCAATGGAATACTTCTAATATAACTTTTTACCTTTCTGACAACGCTGTTTCCTTTGGATAAGTAAAGTCTCTCATACTTATTTTATTGTACGCGTTCCCAAATCAGAGTAGACCACAGTATTAATTTAGAATTTGACGTCATATAATGATCCTCGGTACGAGCGGGAATTTGTAACCGCGAGAAAATATAAAAGCCTAAGTAAGAATGTATACTAAGACAAGATGTAATATACTCGTCGTATACTATTCGGGGGGAATATGTGCGTTCGACATTTATCACAAGTAAAATAAAAGGGAATAAGAGGTTTAGGAGGGTATCAGAGAAGGTTCCGTACATGCAGGAAGGAGGTATTTGAGGCCACAACACACACAAGAAGATAAATATTAAGGTTATATAAACCGCGAAATGGACATAATATTGTGCAAAATTCTGCAGGAAAGTAAACAAATAATTATAAAGCTGTCGATGTTGGGTTCCTGTGTTATAGCGCTAGGTTCATGGCAACGTTCTGGAGGAACATTGTACGTTCAGCGCTGAAGTATTAAAATCCAATGGACTAAAATCGACATATTCACTGCTGTGAAAACCACAAATCGTCTTAGCAACACAGCAGTCAGCTTCAAACAAACAGTTTCAGTGTAGAAGTATAAAACACATCTTGTAAATGAGTAACGAAGGTGAGGTGATAATGAACATTTGCTTGTGATATCATCAGCACCAGAAAATAAAGTACTAACAAGCAAAAAAATTTAAATAAAAAAAACATCTTCCATTTTCGTAGTACTTTTCTCCCAATTTGTAACAGAAAACGTTCTGAGGCTTTGTATTGCTCCTGGTTAGCTATAAATCTTCTAACAAACAGAAAAAGTTCACAGGAAATTGAAAAAAGTTCACTTTTTATATTAGCCAACGTGATATCAGATGCGATGTTTTGGTTGGTTCGAACAAAGAGAAAATGCCAATACAGAATCAATATGACTTTAGGCTTATGTTGTGTGTATGTGTGCGTGTGTCCAGTTGGCGCCAGTGTGTAGACACAGGCGCCTTTCTTTCTCTTTTCAATCTACAACGGATGTGAGCCAGGAAACGTTGAATTCCGCGTACGTAACAGATAAACCAGATAAATGGCATATTGAAGATTTCTGTCTTCTGGGTTGTTGCGCCGTGTAGTCTGGTCGATGTTAACCAACGTTTCAGAGGTCATACTGCCTCCGTCATCAGGGCGATGACGGAGGTAGTATGACCTCTGAAACGTTGGTAAACATCGACCAGACTACACAGCGCAACAACTCAGAAGACAGAAATCTTCATACTCTGAGGACGGAGGCAGTATGACCTCTGAAACGTTGGTAAACATCGACCAGACTACACGGCGCAACATTCCCAGAAGATAAAAATCTACTCTGATGACGGAGGCAGTATGACCTCTGAAACGTTGGTTAACATCGACCAAACTACACAGCGCAACAACCCAGAAGACAGAAATCTTCATACTCATCGCCCTGATGACGCAGGCAGTATGATCTCTGAAACGTTGGTTAACATCGACCAGACTACACTGCGCAACAACCCAGAAGACAGAAATCTTCATACTCACCGCTGTGAAAGCATAACATCTTACAAAATGAATATGGCACGTTGCATATCGACCTCTCGTTTATATTACCTAAAGAACATAGGTTATGGGTGTATGAGTGGAGGTTACTGAGGAAAATATTTGGATGTGTGAGGAAGTAACTAGAGGCTGGAGAAAATTACATAATGAGGGACCCCACTAGAATAAGCAAATCAAGGAGAATTAGATTGGAAAAGTGTATAGCACGCATAAGTGACAAATGTGTACAAACTTTCGCCTGGATAGCTTAAAGGGTAGAAGACAGTGGGAAGACCTTGAGGTACTTTGGAACATGCTCAGATGGATGCTGGATATAAAGAAATATGATGGGAGAGTGTGTTATGGATTCACCTGGCTCAGGACAGTGGATCGTGACGGGCTGATATGAACACGACAAGAACCCTTTCGGAGTCCATAAAAATATACGAATTTCTTGTCTGTTATTAGCTTCTCAGAAAGGTCTTGGCTCCACGGAGTTAAAGTGTGCAGATTGTTATGGAAACAGAAAATACATTATAAATTTGAAATGTGAAGTATCCAGTAGTTAATCCAATACCTAAATAAAATGCTAACTTTTTCTTGTGCGCTCTGATTTAATAGAAAATGTATAATATGCAAGGAAATAAAGAGAAAACCCTCGCCTCGCAATATTGGCTTAAACCACCAAATTCCATAACTGACCACAACTTTTCGTCCACCAATAAAAGAGCTGGATGGTTTGTCGGTAGGTGCGGTTAACAGTAACTACCTTCGAGCACTTCAGATGTTTGGTGGCCACCATCTCGTGAAGAGTAGGAGCACCATAAAAAAAAAGACACTAGCGCCAGTTATTATCTAGCCGATACTGGGTAAGGCTGTATCGCATTCTTCCATTGCAGGCCCCAGAAAATCGTGGATCAGCCAAACGCTGGATCGCTCCTTCTTCCAGCATCAGAAACAATGGCGCCATTACCTCGAGAAACAATTACCTCCAGGTCTTGGCGGGCATTAAATGATGCCCCCTCCCCCACGAGATAACAATGATTGCTTTCCGAATCCCACAAAAGAAAAACTTCTTTTTCTTTCGAGATCTGAGAGCGAGGATTGTGATCATCTCAACACATCCTTGCCCTTGCGTTGCTGTTCATCTGCCGAAAACACTGGCGAAACAAATTAGACCTTCGTATGTTTACAGCTGGAAATAGTTTTGTGATCCAGTCCAGAATCTGAAGCCGGTGTTTTAAAGTGAAATCGTTGAATATCGATTTGTTTTTTTATAAACGAGGAAATATCTTAAGGTTCTTCCAGGGATTCGGGGTGATTATTGCCGATCTGTACAGACAGCTGCTCTACCGACAATAGCAAACCGATAAATCCGAATGATAGCTTTAATCGTTCTTGGGCTTACGATACCGTCCACATTTACGGAAGTACACGACACTAAGTGCGAACAGTCAGACGAAACTTCAGAGGAAAATGATCTGTTGCAGAAATATATCTGTGTAACTGACATTAACAAGCCTGTAAAAATAAATATACCACAAAATAATTAAATGCGCACAGGTCTTAGTCTGTAATCTGACAAATGAAGTAAACCCAGATTTATGTCACATTTAATGTATTTCAGATTTCTTTCAAGGAAAATTACGCATAGAAATTTTTCAGAAAATTGTGTAATCATTAATATATGTTCCTGCCTCATAATACAGGTTGTACCAACTGAAGGGGACAAGCATCTAAAGTCTTTCCTCAGTACTATAAAAATATATAGACTAATATAATACAAGTCCTGGTAAAGAATCTCATAATTCTTACCATTTGCGCCAAAACTACCACTGCTACACACGACCAAGCATTATTTTGGTAAACTCACACATTCCTATTCTAAAACATCCATACATAATGTAGAAGGTACACTCGAACTGATAACATCATGGACTTATTTGCAGCCCCAGGAGATTCCGCCAATCATGTCAACACAAAGAACACGATTTTGGAAACAATCTCATGAAATATGCATCAAGTGCTTTCCTTTACGTATACAACCTCCACTTCCCATCAGATTTTAAATATCTAACATAGGAAAGAAATTTCGAAGAATAATATCACAGGAACTAACAATTACACCCCAGAGTGGTTCTCTAAACGTGTTATTACTAAGAGTAAAAGCCCACTAAAACTCAATGTCAAATATTTTCTTTCTTATATTAATCTCTCACCCTCCATATTCTTTTCGTACTTGCATCTCCTTCACTTTCATCCGCATTCTCTTTTAAATTCCTCGTCCTACCGTAATTACCCTTGGCCTTTCTCATAGGTAAGGAGACATTCATACATAAAATGTTCATAAAATACAAGTTATTTTATTTTCAAAAGCTATAGAACATTTTTACACAGACCAAATGAAGACTGTTTCATGATTTCTTAATAAACGTAGCTCTACTTAATTATTTACAGCGGAAGAATTGGTTTTAATCTGAGTTTGGTATTACGGTCTGTGAATTTGCATTACCGCTGAATGTTTTCTTCAAAATAAATAAATGTGGTGGCCGTGTATCAATGTCAACATCACGAATCACTTCCAGAAAATCCATCTCATGCTGCAGACTGCCTGGGGTCTTTACGATGGTTGGCTGTGTAGAATGTTCAGCTTACAGCATCAGCTATGAGTGAGAACTACCAGTTTAGAACGCTCTGTTTAATGGGCCGAGACACGTTTACATGACAAATGTACTCCAAGCTACTTTAGGAAATTTTAAGGAAATGTTAACTTCAAAAGTATATTTGTTTCCCATACAAATAATAATTTCCTTCCTGGCCAAATAAATAACGTGACCTTTTGTACAGGCAGTCTCTAACATCAGTATCTTCTAAAATGAACAACTTAAAAAGCCAAATTTCGAGTTGCTATGGGATGAGTGTTCCAAAATATCGGTTTTATTACATCGGCATTAAAAATCGCTTTGAAAAATACTGTTTATGGATTATGTCTGAGAATGATATAGCCAACAATTGTTACTGTATCATGTGAAGAGTTTATTTAACTTAATTTAAGCTGATATTACTTTAATAGAAATACAGTTTCATAAAATGTAGTGTTGATTTATCGGTTCTGTGACTGGTTACTCAGTCGCTTTCAATTGGACAAGTTTGAAGAGGCAAGCGTCTTTAGAATAAAAACTTTCAGTACATACTTTTATTGCGTATTTGTATGTCATTTTTCGATGTCCTTGGTTTAGTTCAAAGGAAGGTCGCGCTGAGGCTATGTCGAGAGATATCCTTTCCGCCCTTAAGCGATCTCCTATATCATGATCGAATCAATAGCCCGAGCCTTTGGCTCAAATGCTTCTCTTTTTTCGGTACAGCAAAGAGGGACAGATACGAAAGCAGGGGATCAGACTTGTAGAAACAGCCCGGGAGAGAAGTGTACAGGCTACACTGAACAGATTAGGAGTATGCAGAGAGATGCTTCAAATCGACTTCTCTACGATTAAAAATCCTCCAATGTTCAAATCACGGGAAAGTTGTAAAATAAAATCCGCTTTTCAATAACAGTGTAACATTTAAAGTGATGAATTGTGACTTAATACCCATAATATACGAGTGTATGACTACTCCATGCCTTTGAGAGCGTAAAATGTATTCAGGGGAAACAGTTGTTGGACTGAAACAACTGTAATTCAAATGTATCAGATATGAATTCAGAAACTGTATTAGTAACTTAACTTTACACAAGAATCACAACGAAACTGGAACAAGAAGGGGAAAATGTTTATTTGAGCCAAATGTGTTGATTAATTATACTATACCAATACTGGATACAGCTGCATACCAACGAGTTACCAAATGGAAGAATCCATTTTCTTTACATTTGTTCCGATCATAAGCATTTTAGCTTGTCTCCTATCTTACAGAAACAAGGTATGGTATGGTTAGGTTAGGTTAGGTTAGGTCATCGTGCTTTGTCTCTGAAGGACACCGCGCTATTTCAACGTCTAACCATTTGATCGATTTTCATAAAACTTCCTACGAATGTTATTACATTGGAGGTCACCTCAACATTGTGATTTTATGTTTCCTATGATCAGTTGTAACAACATGATAGCCGCGAATTTGTGAGGTTAGAGCGACATTACGGCTATCCTAAGATAGAAATTAAAAATTAACAGAAAATCTGTCACTATAGTAACAACCTGTCACATGGAGCGTCCTACAGAAGTAGCCAAAATCAGGCATACCTCAGGCAATGCAACGTGTTATGCTCAACATGGTATTCCTACACTTATAAATATAATAATTTGCAAATTTCTTAAAATACGTGCCTCGTAATTACAATTACAAAAACAAATATTATCATTAAAATAGCTTATAAATCACTGTAATGCACGAAAATTTCGAAATATTTAGGAAAAAACCTAAAATAACACTCTTGAAAACGTAAAGAACAAATTATACATAGTAAATTCTTGTTGCTGTTCAGTTAAAAATACTGTATCCTGCATTCTCCTAACTGAAAACCAAGATTCAAATACACAGAACTCTAATTTTATTTGATCTTCGAAATAGACGTCAAACGTTTTAAGTGAAGGACACAGATTGATATTTGTGATCGGAGTACTTACGACATCTGGTACGCCAACAAGCGTTCGCTCTGTGCATACGGCTACCTAACTGGATCTGGTGGATTATGACTGGTATGCAGCCTACTACACGTGTTCGCTTTAAGGCAGTGGGCCTCAGACTTGTTAGTTATCTTACCACATCGGTGGTACAATACGTCACACGCTGCCACTTCCACTGAAAAAAAAATAACAGCAAAGTTAACAAGTTGGGAAAAATACTCAGTTGACATGAATGGATGCGTTAGTTCTCATACTGGCTTACAAACTGTTATTAGGCATGCACATTTTAAAACTAGAACAGTGTACTGCCCTGAAATAATGTGTATAAAACTATAAATATAAGATTTTAAGGTGTTATTTTGTTACGAAAATTTGGCTGGTTTTACAAATTGTTTACATCGAGACATCTTTCTGGTAAGATTTTGCTGTAAATTAAACCTTTCACGCCGAAGATTAGCTTAATGATATATAAATATTCAGTTCGTACCTCAAAGAAAAATATTTCTCAAATTAAAAAGATCGCTTATTTAGCAAGTTTAAAAATATGGACGCTGTTTACTCTGAGAATCATATGAAACCCATAAACACACAATGTGAGCAAAATTATTGAACATGAAAGAATGTGGAGCGCACAGTTACCTCTGCGCTTTGCATTATTAATTGTTCGGGCTTTTGTTCGATTCAAAACACTCGACTGTTTTTCATTCAACGTCAGTATTTTCAAAGGGACAAGTGTAGCGAAAAACACTTCCACGCCACTTCTCAAATCACCACTCAAGACCATTATCACAAAATAATTGAAAAGGTCCGATGCAATGCAACAGGGAAAGCTGTGGTTCGTATCTTTATCCTTTGCCACAACCACAATGTGTAATAATAAATAGACACAATAATAATATATTCTTAAGATAGTGTCATATTGTGAATATTCTAACAATTATTTATTTTAATCCGTCTTATCACAATATTTAAAATTTCTTATAATTAAGATAATAAAATATCATTGATGTTCCATATCGATTGATCGATTTACATTTTGGAACATCTTTTACACAACATGTTTCAGTTTTTATAAAACCATCTTCAGGTGTAAAATATTTACGAACTTAAAACTCAAATATGATTCCATTTGGTGATGTTTCATGCCATTTGTTTTTCAATTTTGGGCGAGGTGTTGTCTTTTCTTAATTTTATCAGATGTACATATCGGTCTGTAAGTAGAAGATTGAAAGAAACACTAAAGAATTTGAAAGAATTTATAAAAGAATTTTAGAGAATAAAATGCAAAATATATAAATTATAGTTAGAAAGTAGCAGTAAAATATAAATAAAAATAATATGAAATAAAAGTAAATCTAAAATAAAACATACCTTAGATGTAGGAGTATGAGAGTGAACATAATTTTGACACACCCCGTATATTCATCATTCTCTTCTTTCTTTGGTCCATTTACTACCTTTCTTCTCCTCTCCTTCTTCCCATCGTATTCTTTACACAGTCCTTTCAGCTTAGAACAACGATGACAAATATCAGAAAAAAATGTTATTTCAGAGGTTTCGCCACTCACATTACAAGTACTTCTCAAAAATGGCTAATATAGCAGGATTTGTAAAACGCAATGCCCTGTCATTTAATATCACTATGGTCTTTATGCACAATCTTCGTGAGAAAAAACTTCCTAAATAGTTAGAACGTGGAACACCCTTAATCCTGTAGCACTTTTAACATTACAGATACGAAACTTACAGTTTAAATCGCTTAGAACAATCCAAGATTCAAGTCGGATACCTACTGTCAAAGAGTCGATGTATCAGAAAATTAATATACTCATTAGACACACACATTAAGCTGTAGAATAATAAGACTTGGCATGAATTTGTAAGAAGAAATATACCGAATTTGATCAAATATTCATTCCTTTAGTTGCTAAGTTTCAAACATGAAACAAATCCCTCGCGCAAGACAGACACAATCTCTCGACTGAATTTTCGAGACTTATTTTGTAATTGTTCCTGAAGCACGAAGCTTTACCTGTAGCAAAGTCAGAATTTTTATTAACTTAGACTTACACTGTGGCAAAGACATTCATCCATCCATTCATAATTCCACCCATACACCTCATTGCACACTCTAACAAATCCCTCAGACATAAGACTTTGAAAACTCGACAGAACTTTCAGAATAGGCTTAGCGCTGAACAAAGAAACCGAACTTATTTTAAAGACACAGAAAGTTTCTTCGTCGAGACCAGCATCAAAATGCTTGAGATCATGAAGAAAGTACTTTCTCTTATTTGTTATGCTTCTGTCTTTTACTTTCTTTCCGTGGAATATAGGCGCTGTTGTGTGTTGCATGTTATTGTGTAAGTCTAAGGCACAAACTTACCCTCAACTTTTAAGAGTCTCTTCCTGTTTTATCAAGCATTCCTTTGTGCACTTTTATTCCTGCTTCTGATCAGCGATTTCATTCTCATTCAATTCCCCTTCACCTCTTCTCCCCTGTCCTTTGATACGCTAGATTAAGTATATGGGCACACATTGTCTGGCGAAATGAATCTGTATTGCAAAGGACCAACATCCTACTACAATATAAGCTGAAAAGCCCCTTCAAGTACCACATTTTCGTTACGCTTCGTGCAGAATGAAGTTTGGTGGATCAGTCCCTGCAAATGCCCGGACACATCAATTTACATGTCTCCTCTCAACTTCAGTTAATCTTCGCATAACTGTACAACACTCACTCATTACTTTTAACAACACGAGGAGTTTCATAAATTGTATTTCGTACCAAATATTGTTAAAGTCATTTGATACAGAGGCATCGAATAGTCACAGCATAACGCATACCTGTGATACATGAAAAATTCATACTCCATTTCAGTCTGAAATCCTAAATGGAAGAGACTACTTGGAAGACAAAGATATGGATGGGTGTACAACATTAAAATAGTTCTTTTTAAGAACTATGGTGTGAGGATATGGACTAATTTCATCTGTCTTCGGATAGGGTTCAGTAGTAGGTTCTTTGGATTTTGTAAAAGATTTTGAATTCCTTGACCAGCTGAGCGACTGTTATATTCTCGAGAAGAAGGACTATTCTGTCGCATAAGCTTAGGATTCACCGCAACAGAGGGACATTCACCGATGTCCACAGCTACCACAAGTTGTTTATATGTAAAAGAACTGTTTGGCAGATTACTTGAATTTTATAATTTGTAATCTCTGTATATAATACGATTTCGGATAGTGAGCCTTAAAAATAAGGATGAAGATGATACTTTCCTCCGAAATGTTGATAACCACTTACAAGATTACACGGCATCACAACCCAGAATACCACGTTCGACGTACGTATCGCATTATTGCATGAGTAATTAAGATTCGTAAGATTGGCTACAAACTAGAAGACTGGAGTCAACAGCCCAGAGAAGAGGTCGATTAATAGTTTTCGTTTTCTAAACACGTCAAATAAACCAGGCTCAAAAACATGAATTTTTTTGAGCGGCTGTCAGCTTTTCAGTGATGGTCCTGCACCGTGAAATTATTAAGGAAGTTTTAGAACAACGGAAACACAAATCTGCAAACTTCTAAGTGTTCCTTCTTCGGTCGTTTAAAACAGTAATACAGAAACTGGCAATATATTTGTCTCATAATCTCCAAACTTGCCTGTACCAAGAAGAAAATTTCAAAAACTATCACAGAAGAAGGAATTATAGAACTGTGCAAGTGTTTCTACTGTAGTTGCTATGAACAGAACGAGTTCAACAGCGAACAGCCGATCAGGACGAGGACGCGGACCGAACCTTCATCGACCAATAACAAGAATCTTTCCCGGGGAAGAAGAGAAGAGAATGTTCGTAAGTATGATAATGATTCCAAGCCCGAAGCAACAACCAGCTATCTGTCCTTAGAGTGACGGTGGTAGTGGTTGAACAGGGTAGCTTCATCGTCGCCATTCAGGAAAACAAAGTTGGGTTATCTTGGCAAGAATGCCCCGGGACTCGTGATAGCTTAGTCCAGATAGCGCCTTCCTCCTCAGCCATTACACACACAGAAGAATGAATTCGGCGGACGATAAAGTTACGTAGAAGATGGATGTCTTCTGGGTTGTTGCGCCGTGTAGCCTGGTAGAAGCTTACCGACGTTTCAGACCCTCTGAAACGTCGGCAAACAGAAGACAGCCACCTTCAGACTCGCCACCGTGAAAACCTCAAATCCTGAGAGGTTACAACACATTTCTTCAAGTTTTCAAAATAATCTATGTAGGAAAATGAATGGGTACATGTAACATTCAGTATGAAGGAACAATTTTTCCGAAGGGAAGGTTATTACTGTAAAATAAAAAAATACATTAAACATTGTGTTATCGACACGATTTCACCTTACTTTACACATCCTATTACCATAAAGATTTCATCAGATATCAGTATCTCAGTTAAGACAGCCTCTAGCCCACGTGAGATTTAACCTGATAATAATCATAATTGTTATACCTGTATCAACCCGATGTATCGAAATATTAATGAAGGAACTTTGGTCCAATTAAAATGCCTCCAAAGGTAATTACGGTCATTAAATGTACTCGCTTCAGCACTAGACTGTAGATTGTGAAAACGTCATCTCATTGCTTGAAACATAGCATACCTTCCTCCTGCACTAACCTGCTTTATTATTAGAAGGAAAATCTTTCTTTCAAATTAAACTTTTGTACTGCAAAGCCTTGTCAATGAATTAAGACTTAATATAAATCTAATAATCTTAATTAGAAATTCTACAAAACTACAGCTATAAAAGTATAAAAATAATTTAAATTTCATGGCATAATGGAAAGAAAATTATGAACGGAAAGGTGTGAAAGACAAAAGAGGGTATAAAATATGATAAAAGTGAGGAATTTCTATTATTCAGAAGCAGGAACGAGTTATCAGTGTAGCACAATTAGTAGGCCTAAACTGGATACAGCTTCTGAGCCCCTCCTCGTAAATCATCCACACACTAGCCCGTTTCTGATATCCAGCGTTTTCTCAAATAGCTGAATACCTCAGCACGGCGAAAAGCAAACAGGTCGTTCCCACCCTTTCACATACAGAGGTATTTGTGTGAAAAGGTTTGTGTGGAAAAAATAAATTAAATGAATTGTTGGAAATAATTCAACTACAGCTTATACTGGTAAAAAATATTTCTATTATTTAAGTACAAAATGGAAAAGGTAGGGCAAAACCATCCGCACTTGTTACCATGGCGTTGCAGTTTCAGATAAAAATTCTGCTCGTTTCAAAACATATAATTTGTATCCATGTAAATATCCTGTTTTATGTCCATGAGAACGTGAAATTTATGTAAATTCGTACGTACGTAGTTTCATAACGAGTAACCGCAACACGACGTATCGCAGGTTTGTATTCAGTATTCTAAATTCGTACTACACCCTACGATCAAACTTCCTTGTAGCCTGCCTCATGTTCCTATAATGATTTGACACAGAGTCTCGCCGACATGCATCTACATAATTTACCCTGAATTACTTTATTAGTTTGTTTTGATACTCATTTAATTGGCTATGTCGATTCTCGGTTTATTAAACTACGCGTTTCAACGACAAAACATGTACTTATTCTCTATGAACCAATTATGAAAATTTACAAACAAGACCGGACCGCGGTTGAAATCCGGAGTCAGGTCTCATGAAATGTGTATTGTGAACAAAATGCACAAAAATTGGTCACCGATTTAGAAGTTCTGCTAACTTCTCTACACATATTACAAAATTTAATTTAAACTGGGTATTACAAGTTGTTTAGAAAAATTCGCCTTATGAATGTGACTTCGTAACCAAAATGGTCGATCACTCTATTCTGAGTTACTGTACGCCAACACTACATAATCTCGCTGAATTAAATTATTTTAATTTGGACTGCAAACATATTAATGATGTTCACACTACCTCGCAGCTCACTAAAACTAATTACATAGATTTATAACCAATGTTGTATTTACCGTACACAGTCGCAATCATAATATTTATAATGCACAGAAGCAACGTGTGTTATAGAAAACTAGGACGTCCCAGTTAAATATGTTATTTCAGGCGAACTAATTTCATGGCGCTAAAAATAAATCATATGATAAATATAAGATTCAGCGGCAGATTCTTCAGATCACGGTAAGGGACATTTGCATTCCATAAATGGTAGTAAATTCGTTAAGCATCTGATAAAGTTATCAGCTTCTTAAGAATCTCTGATCTACAGAATTATTAGTTTCGTACATATAAACTTACAGCTATTCTTTTAGATATCTCAAGACAGTGTAATGAAAAGGTAAGGTAAGTATCTCAAACTCGTACATTATATTATATCAGCGACTGACCTAATAAAATTGGGAACTTAATACTAAATACCGGGTCTACAATTTATGCTGTAACGGCCTTGCTTGCATTGCGTGCTCGGCCGAGTGCACTGTTGACGTCGGCAGGCTGGCGCGTGTTATTCCCGTGAGTCACAGGCGAATCAGTTTCAGTGCCGCTAGTAACAGCGAACTACGAATATTTCTCGTCACTAACACATGTTATTACATTAATTTTCTTACCTTAAATCACAAAAGATGTTCAAAGTGACTTCCTTGTGCTTGCAGGCAAGCTTCACATCTCGTTAACATGTTTCGAAATACTTGACGAAGCTCTTCTTGGGAAATTGCCGAAATGAATTGTGGTTTCCTGTTCTTCTTTTTATCCAAAACTGATCCCGTACTACAAATTTTTTTTATTAATCTCTCTATCGTGGGCCTGCTAGGAACACTTTCACCGGGAAAATGTCTGCGATATTTACGGCGGCATCTTCCGTAGGATGAATATTTGGCATATGTTTCGACTAAGAACACACGTTGCTTAATACTGTACACCATATTATCAACGTCAATCCGCGACGAGAGACGCAATGAAACTGATTCGCCTGTGTTCACGGGAAGAACACGGACCAGTCCGGCCGACGTCACCAGATCGCCAGCCGACCACGCAACGCAAGCAAGGCCGTTACAGCATAAATTGTAGACCCTAGTATATAATTTCTTCCTAAATCATCCATTTGAAGAGGTTCAAATCACTGGAGAAATGAAACACCGCGTAAAAGATAAATATAATCCTGCTTATTGTAAAATGGCTATCTTCTAGGTTGTAGCGCCGTATAGTCTGTCGAAGTTTATCGACGTTTCAGGGGTCTCTGATGAGTGCTCGTCGCCCTGATAATGGAGGCATCAAGCGATATTCGTACCCAAAGGCGTGAAAACCTCAAAACCTGCTGCCTATTGCAGATATTTCAGCAGCTTTAAAAATAAAGAGACTATGCAAATATATGTGTATAATGTTTCAAAGCAACAAATAGGAGGTTTGAATACGCATTGAACTGATTGTAAGCGTTGACGCAAACCCGCTGAAACCATTGACAATCGGCCAGCTCATGTATAATAGCATCGAAAGAGGGTACAGACACAATGAAGTATATCCATGTATGTATTCTGAATAGACCAGAACCATGCGCAGTTTAGAGAAAATAAAATACATCCTTATATACATGATATTGATATTAGTGTTTTTTCTGTTCGGTAAACATTTCGGTTCATGGAGCTGAAAGTAACGAATTGATAGTGGAAAAGTCTTCATACGGCAATGGCAAAATATCCAATATATCCTACTGATGGAATATAGAAATATATTGGAATACAGAAATCGACAAGAGACCTGTGAAAAAGAAATGGAAATAAAACAACAAAATATAGTTCGAATGGGGTGAGAAGGTAAGCACACAGAGAAGGAAGACAAATTAAGACACAAAGTGACCTAACAAAATGAATTAAAACAGTAAATGTGTAGACTGAACATCGCAAAGCTCAGAAGGAATGTTTAGCGAAATATATAAAAAGCACTGTATTCATCCCTCACAAAGTTCCGGACAAGTGTGCTTAACTGAGCGTGTGTATGTTATTTTGATTATCGACTCAATATATTTTTCATCCCACGATTTTAAAGAGTATGCGTAAATAGCCGCCCTCATCATTCCATACTCTCAGTTGTAAAAACATTAGTCCCTTTATCAAATATTACTTGCCTACACAAAACGCAAATCAACGACAATTAACAAACGAAAAAATTCTATATGAAAACTAATTAATTTGTGGCAGTTATCCCGCAATCTGGTCGCTTCCTTCGAGATATTTTATTCTACGCACTACGCCTACACTGGAATTATATCGTACAGAAAATTAAAGTTTGTACAAGTGAACGAAAATCCCTCGGGCTGTTCCACTGGGTGTTTCCCCGCGCTGAACGGGCTTTTCAATAGATGAACATAGTATAAACAGAACTTATACATTTATTTTTAACAGTACAGAATAACAAAGTTTGTTAAGCTGAAAACGTTTATGCAATCTCTAGTCTTTTAGAAAGTTTCATAAAAATTGGTTCCAATTTTTCAAACCTATATTATAAAGGCAATTAGAAATGGCAAACAAAACAAGGGACACGGAAATCATAAATTCATAGGAAATCTTTGCTTTCATTACTTACAAAAATTCAAAACGTAAGTTAATCAAATTAATAAGATTGGCGAGGCATGTAAAACGCATGAGAGACAAGAAATGTGTATAACATTTTGGTTGGAAATACTGAAGAGAAGAGTGAAGGATAGGATGTGATGTGAAACAACGGTATTCTGAAGCACATCATTACCGTTCATTTAAAAGGGCATCCGCGAGTTTCATAACGCATGCAAGAAACTAGGCCCCGTACTTTAAAACTCGCTAACGTAGGTGGACAATAAAGTAATGATATTAAATTGTGCACTTTGTAGCCACCACAAGTTCCAACTTGAGGAAATGTTCAAAACGTTCAGAGATTTAAAAGAAAAGGTAAATTCGGTAAGATGTCTCTCTACGGAGCACCTACGTAGAATAAAACGTTAAATCAACGGTATATAGAGCAATTTTGTTTCCGAGAATTGCATGATGGGAAAAGTGAGACGGGCCACAAAACTTTCTTATCGGAGTAATGGATTCTTCGACTAAGTTGAGGCGTACTCAAAGGAAAAAAAAAAGTTTTTAAGTGAAGTTTGGTGGAGTTTTGCTCAGAAGAGGTTGAAGATGATAATTAGTTATTAAAGCCATCAAGTGAGATCATAAGAAAACGACCCATCCTCTCAGAATGGTCACAGGAAATCTGTTTTCTCACCATCTACTGGGCTTTAAACGAATGGACATGGCAGAAATCCTTGGCACAAAATATTTTCATAATACCCAAAATTTATAACCTAGTAGTTTCGCTAACTCTGTGTTCCAGGCTACAAAAAAATTAAAGAATTACGATATTTCAAATGTTCATGGAAAGAAATATTTTAATATTAACGTTCCACGATGCGAGGACTCGAAGAAAATTATCGGATCACAAAAAAATAATAATTTGGAACTATACCATATAAAATGTCATAGAACATTCGGTTTATATTCTCCGAAAATGTCATTTATTACGAATCTGTGTAATTATGTTTTATTAACTTACTGTTCGCATATAATGCAAATCTGTTTTATCTTTCCACCCTTCCCTCATAACAACCCTAAGCTACTATGAGCCAATCCCTCGTAATCCTTCATAATGTGAAGCACAGTGCAAATTCTGACAGAACGCTTGGCCACAGTTTAGCCACTGGCTTTGTCTTGTAGCATGCCCTATGGATTACGTCACACAGGTAGTCTAGAATCTATTGTAACATATAATTTCCTTATATATTCTGAATTCGTTCCTCACTGTGAAACAACAAAGGCTGTAGTTACTTGGAAACAAAGTATAATCGATAGACAAGAGATAAAGGTACCGTAGAATGGAAAAGATACGCAGTTGAAAGAAGCAATTATATATATTCACCATCTTGTATTGATCACGTAATTAAAGTAAGGAATTTGATATGTGGTAAAATAAGAGTTATACAGAAAAAATTTATGCAAGGAATCTTCCATAAGGGAGTAAATATATACCAAAATGCAGATAAATAATTATGATTATATTACTCCCAATAATAGACCCATTGTCTATTTAATTAAATTTTCGTGACTAATATTCCAGAGTTATACATAAAGCAGTTATTAGTCTATCAAATGTGTATTTGGTTATTATGCGTTCTTTGCACGAAGTATATGGTGAGAAGGAATTTTGATCTGGGCGTGTCTATCTGTCCGTCTGTCTGTCCAGTCGATTCAACTCGAGAATCACTATACAGTTTTGAATCAAATTTGATGTGGAGGTTGTGTTATTGTGCAAAACTTCAAAATTGTAAGTTTGAATGTCCTACGAGCGGTGATAACATAATGACTGATAAAGAATGTCGCGAGGTAGACCCGAGGTGCTGCGATCTGGTGGACAAAGTGGGAAATATCAAACAAGACTGATTTAATATCTGCAACTTCATTTTGCAAAGAACGCATGAGGATATTATGTGTATTTTAGTACGAAATACACTTTCAGAGCTTGTTTATATCACTGTCATCCTTGTGATAGTGTCTTTAAAATTAGAGGATTCAAATAAAATTCAAATTTCTGTTCAGTGGCGTAACCATCGGCTGCATGCTTTCGGTTCACAGGTAAATTACAGAACTGAACCAATATTGCAATGTTTTCCAATATATGTACCTAATGAGATAAATTGACTTTTTCATCTGATATGTCCCTTGCAGAAGAGGATAAGCCGTCAATAGCCCGCAACATTATTTAATTAAAACGAACCCACAGTAGGCTTATAGGCCTATAATGTGACACAGACTAAGAACAAAACAGGCACAAATCTCACACGGTTGGTATAAATTTTTATTTTAAAACAGGGCACAAGATTTTGTTCTGACCAAAATAACTTTTGGTCCGCTATAATGAGAGCTCACACGGTTAGTATAAAACTTTATTTCAAAATATCACAGTTCTTGGATAAACAAGATTTTTTAAAAACAATTTCCACAACAATTAGAAGTAATTTAGTCGGTGTGTGACTGAAGATCCTTGTGACACTTTTACAAGTCTATAAAAAAATCTAGAACAATATAATGAATTCGAGTACATTCAGTGCAACTCTCTCGAAATAGTGTGAAATTAAATAAGATTCTATTTCCCGACATTATACAGTCCCATAAGTCCAGGGACCGGAAGGAGTATGCCATTTGGCTCAATGCGTAAAAATGTGTAAAGGAAAATGTTTTTGGAAATCATATGTTTTCAACCCCAAATGTTGGATTCTTTACCTAGGACACGCCGTCACAGCACTATACTTTTTGTACTATCAATAATAAAAAATTTCACTTATTAGGATAGACTTTTCACCTGACATTACGATATTACTGATGGCAGTAATTTGAAAGGTGCCCGGTATAAATATGCAGTGGTCTCTGTAGGCACATCTTTCTTTAAAACGCAATAAATAATTTCTTCCTTCCTACTGTGCTGGCAGTTTTTACAGTGTCGCGCTCTGCAGCTCACAGGATGGAAAATTCTCAATGATTTTATCTGATTCCATCTATCCATTGCGTCCGTCTATTCTTTCGTATTCTTCCAGTTTCTTACATCATTCTCTGTTCCTCCAAATCTGCGCACCAATAATTAATATTCGGAGGCGTTATGAACCAGCCCACCCCGTGCAATTACACACTCCAGGCGTCTGGCGCTGTAACAGCACGCGCCACAGTAACGGCGGTGGAAACTGAGAGGAAAACCTTTTCATTTCCCTTTTAATTAAGTAGAAGTTTCGATTGAGATCGGCTCCTCGAGGTCGTTTGGGTCGGGTGATTAACATTTTAAGATGGAGAACTGAGAGCACGATGAAGGGGTCTAAAAGAGTAAAATATAAAATTAGGAGACTTCAGAAACTTGACAAATATTAGAAAAAATAAATGATAACGAACGGAAGACACAAACGATCAAGTAATTTTGATTGCTTGTGTCTCGGCTCTTACTATTTGCGTGATGAATGTGATAACCAATTTTATAAACATTTGTATGTGTCAAATTACGAAATGTCACACCTCCTGTGATATTATAGAGAAGTTTTAAAGTAATTCTTATTGAAACATGTACTGAGGAAAGGACAGATATTAAATTTAAATAAAAGCAAATATTTTAAATATTATCGGAGGAATATAAGACTACCAAACTACCTGAGTGCAGCAAATATACAGAATGAAGACAAACAGATTAACGAAACACGCTTTTTAATACACACCATTAAGGCCAAATGATCCCAGACGTCTGAATCAAATGCTGAGGGATGAACTACACCCAGAAGATGGCAATGATGATGACGAAACGAATATACCTGGAATTAAAAGTGGCAAAATTCATGGAATGTACAAAATGAAATATAACTTAGCGAAGATGAAATTTCAAGTTCTCATGCTAAGATACTGCCTTGTGGGACGTTGCGCTGTGAAGTCTCGTAGAAACTGACTTGACGTTTCGGACGTTTTTACAGCCTGCATCATCAGGGTAACCGAATGTACGTACGAATTTACTTTCTCAAACTGGGTACAATGTAACTTCCTAAGTACAATATAAGTGAGCTGAAATTAGCACGTTCCAGTTTTTCTAAAGTCTCCTGTTCACAATTTATACAACTTAAGAATTTCCTTACAAATTTTTGACACATCACATATATACAAAACTTAAATCGGTATGCGTCTTGTTAATTTTGTACCATATAACAACATAATAGACACAATCAACAAAAACAGAGGTTAAACATGTTTCTTTAAACCCCATCTCCGTCAACAAAAATCCCCACATTGACGCTCTTTTTAAGCACAATGTACACTATGGAGTACCCACTCCATCCTTTCACAGATAAAAGCAAAAGAAAAAGTCAGAGTTCTAACGTTATTCGTGCTCATATAAAAGAACAATGTTCTTGCATACTACCAACGCACTGAAATAACATCTACTGAATTCTCAGAATTTGAATCACCAACGTAAACTTACAATATCCGCCTTACTTTCTGAAAGGAAATGGACAAGAAAGGATTTTGTTAGAATTGTGGAATTCCTGCAACAGAACTAGTATAAAAAAAACAGAATTGGAAATGGTACAGTCAATAAAAAAACCTAGAACATGTTGACTACAGAGTCACAAGAATGAAAACGGAAGTGAGAAAATTCACAGGTTTTAAAAAAAATACTTCAAAACATGACTTAACATTCCAGAGGACGGCCATGTTATTCCCGTGACGTCATGTGACGTGACCGAAGGCGAAAAGACAATGGCGTTTGGGGACCGTGTTTCATAACCGCAATCCGATAACGTAGCCGACTCTAACACAGTAACAAAATTCACCCTTTCACAAGTACTGCCATGTAACACGACCTTCAAACCTTCCTAAAATGGGATCATAAGCACTGATTACATTAAAATGTCTATTTACTCGCCAGATGTGTCCGCACGGGAAACTCAGATGATGTTTCATAACTGCATAATGAAATATCACGACATTAATGCGGAGAGTAGGATTAGCTAATCACAGCAGCAAACATTTGCCCCAGTCGGTCATGAACGTAATCTGCAATCGGTGATTTCATTGATCCGACACTCAGCACCGAGTATATAAACCAGACGAAGTAGTTTGCCAAAATCACGTACAGAGAGCGTAGAAATCCTCGCTGCTCAGCACAGCACTTCGCTAAATTAGCTATCAGTGAAACCAAAACAAATACAATACACCTTTACACATGTCACAATTTACTTTGTTGGCATATCGTATCATATCGTGCCGCTGTCACGAGATCATCATCGCAGTAAGCATCTCTGAAACGTCGGTCAGTTTCTACCAGCCCACGCGACGTAATATCCCCGAAAACTCATCAGTGACATATGAATTCTTACTGAAACAACTAATGGTAGCAGAATCCTGACTGGAAGAAACACAATGTAAATTGGTATATGTTCCTGTTACCTCCATCGACAGCGAACCTATCTGAACGGCGACGCAATGGCTGGCGACCTGACACATACAAGAGCTCGACGTTTCGTATCGAACAGATTTTCATCGAAGCCCAATATGAAAAGAATATGGAAAATATATTTTCTCCAACCTTCGCTCTCTTAAACTTTATTCACAGAAAGAATAGAATCTGGGCAGCCTCTTCCTTTCTGGAAGATGGTTTGTTGTTAAGAAATGAAATTCGAAAGATGAAGAAGCAGTGACCTGAACATTTAACAGACTTTCAACATTAAAGAAACGACTGGCTTCTGGAAGGAAATATTTCCAAGAGTTTAAGAGAAGGTACCTGAAGAAATAAGACCATATTTTAATATCTTATATTATAGGCCACAGTGCACAGGAAGTCACAGTCCATTTGTAGGATTACATTATGTTTCACTTCATGTGAAATAAAGAACGCGCGATGAAATCAACAGAATATAAATTCTTAAAACAATTACGTATTGCATTAGGTTCGCTTTTAAAAATATTGCTAATATTGCACAGAACGTCTCGTAACTCCCCCTTCGTATGAGGGAGACCCCGGGATAAAATCACGGACAGAAGAACGTATAGTTTAGCTGAAGGATTTCGTGCATTTTCTCCGTGTCATCAGGCAAATGTCGATGCAGTACTTTACATTACACCACGAGAGCATCTTTGTTTATTACTGATTAGCCGTCTTAACTACCGACGCCATAATATGTGTATTACTGAGAGCGTCTTTAAATAAATCACAGATACCTGAAAATAAATGATAATACACAGCTAAAGTAAGAGGTTAAACAGTTAATTAGGAAACCCATTATATTTATCCCTCGAAGATCCAAGTATTGCACAAACTACACTGAGCTCAAACGCACTTAAATTTTTTCTTCTCTTAGTGTAAGAATATATTTTCAAAACGTTACCTAACCTAACATAACTAAACCTAACCTAAAATAACCTAACATAACCTAACCTAACATAACATAACCTAACCTAACATAACATAACCTAACCTAACATAACCTAACCTAACCTAACATAA
>NW_019060613.1:178173-196212 GCF_000696155.1 Zootermopsis nevadensis | reverse complement strand
CTAACCTAACTTAACCCAACCTAACCTAACTTAACCCAACCTAACCTAACTTAACCCAACCTAACCTAACTTAACCCAACCTAACCTAACCCAACCTAATCTAACCTAACCTAACCTAATCCTACCTAACCTAACACAACCTAACGTAATATAACCCAACACAATGAAGGCACTGAGAATATAATGAGACCTATACCTGACCTTGACACATCCGTGACCTTTAAATGTTGTCTGAAATGTCACTCAGATCCGTGCAGTTCTCTATGTATGTGCGATAGAAAATACTACGCATGACCTTGAAAAAGTTTGAGGCCTCTTATTCTCAAACAGTTTGTGTGTTCTTGTCGTGGCCTTGCTATGTCCTTGACCCATCCGAGACGTCATTTTAACATGAGTATAGTCAACCTGGAATTTACGGTTTGCATCATACCAACGCCCCAGTTCATTCATCACACCTAATCCAGGGTGTCCTGGCCAAGCACGGCATTCCGCAGGTTCGCCAGGCTCCCTACTCTCCTGACATGGCTCCTTGTGATTTCTGGCTGTTCCCGAAAATGAAGACACCGCTAAAAGGCTCCCGTTTTGACAGCCGCGAGGACCATACAGAACGCGACGGGGCAGCTGCACACTATTCCAAAACAAGCCTTCCACAATTGCCTCCAGCGATGGAAGGACCGCTGGGCTAAGTGTGTGGAGTCACAAGGGGCCTACTTTGAAGGGGATTAGGTATTGTAACCCTCAGATACAGAACTTTGTTTTCCCATCCAAGAAATGTACTATAAAAGCAACAACAAAATATCTACGCAACTAAATAAAAATATATATCAATGTATTTAATAACTATAAACAGAATTAAATGATGATTAATTGTATAAGAGATGATTCTTCCATAAACGTAGGGTCTATCTACGGCTGTCATATATATTTATAAATATGGATTTGTTAATAAATTACTTATTTTGTATTTAAAATTATTTATGCCAACAGTGTCATGGGCATTGTTCCCATCAAGTTAAGTTTCGTTTGGATCTGGTATCAACATTTTCCATGTTGTCTCATTTCCAAAGGAAAAGAGTTGATGTAAAGGCAGAACCACGGAAAGGTCGAATTTGAGTCCATTCGCCGCGTAACCGAAACATGCAGAGAGCAGGCAATCGAGACACGCTCAGCATTTTCAGATACAATTTCCCTGTAGGTTTCATTATATTAATAACATCAAAAAAAAGCTGGACGAATACATTATAGCATTATTTTAAACAAATATGGCACATTTTCAGGGACAATGTCCACATCGTAAGATTCCTCTTTCATAAACCGCATGTTTTTTTTTTTGTTTTTTTTTGGTATTTCTGAGATACTGTGTAAACTATCGCCTATCCTACATAATGAAGTTAAAATGTAAAATAATAAAATCTTTTCCGAACATATGCAATATTAAAATCAGCGAACTAATTATCACAGCACGCACACATCAATAGATTCACTAATGAAGAACGTTAATATGACGATCATTTGTTCTTGAACTTGTAGGTAAAGAGGCATGTCCTCTGGAGTTTGAAGCTGAAGTTGATTACAAAGGCATTTAAATTATTATATTAAATTTTAAATGTATATTTTATATTTATACAGAAATTAATTTTTATTTTGAAAATTCATATTAATGAAATAATACAACTACCCGAAGCAAGTCACTTATCTCATTTAAATATTCTGTGTTATTCTGTGTTATGCCAGAGTACTAAAGGAAAATTAAACAAAATATATTAATAAAACGATTCCATTAAGAAGAATATAATGAGATGTGCACGAAGCACATGAGAGCGATGAGAAATATATACAGAACTCTTGACACAAACTTCAAAGGAAGGAATTAGTTGAGAGATCTAGGCGTAAGTGGGAAGATAATGTCGACGCAATTTTGCAACATAATTTTGTCAGTCGCTTCTTGTAATGTTGCTCATCACAGGACCGTTCAAACATTTCCTTTCCACCCTTTAAATCAAGACTGCAGCGAATAACCTATATACAGATTGATTCAAAAAGTTAGTTCCAAACTGAAGGAGCGTATAGAGGGACTCAGAGAGAACAACTTTCGAATAGGAATCCATGTCCTCCGTAGTTATCCTGAGACAGTCGAGGCTATCGAAGGTAGGGAAGTCTGATAACATACCGCTGAAACAATCGTACTTTGCTATTCTCCTACTAGCTTAATTTCATTTTTTTATTAATGTACAAGGATTACATTAGCAATCTTACAAACCAAATTACTTCAGCGATATGTTATCAGACTTCCCTACCTTCGATAGCCTCGACTGTCTCAGGATAACTACGGAGGACATGGATTCCTATTCGAAAGTTGTTCTCTCTGAGTCCCTCTATACGCTCCTTCAGTTTGGAACTAACTTTTTGAATCAATCTGTATATAGGTTATTCGCTGCAGTCTTGATTTAAAGGGTGGAAAGGAAATGTTTGAACGGTCCTGTGATGAGCAACATTACAAGAAGCGACTGACAAAATTATGTTGCAAAATTGCGTCGACATTATCTTCCCACTTACGCCTAGATCTCTCAACTAATTCCTTCCTTTGAAGTTTGTGTCAAGAGTTCTGTATATATTTCTCATCGCTCTCATGTGCTTCGTGCACATCTCATTATATTCTTCTTAATGGAATCGTTTTATTAATATATTTTGTTTAATTTTCCTTTAGTACTCTGGCATAACACAGAATAACACAGAATATTTAAATGAGATAAGTGACTTGCTTCGGGTAGTTGAAGTACAAAAAATATAGGTCTACATTCCATATTTATGGAAACGCACTTGATAAGGTCTAAAGAAAATCATCTGTAAACAAAATATTTCAAGTAGAGTAACCTGAAACCACTCTCTTCCACACGACCATCGTTCGACGAGAACATTATTACAGAAGCAGAATGATCATAGAATATTAGTATTGTGATCAACCTTAACTGAAAACTAAGACCGGAAGATGTTCAAAGAACAATACACAACTGATCTATTCACGTTGTCCAAAATTACCTGGAAATAGACATAAAATTAATTTCTGTATAAATATAAAATATACATTTAAAATTTAATATAATAATTTAAATGCCTTTGTAATCAACTTCAGCTTCAAACTCCAGACGACATGCCTCTTTACCTACAAGTTCAAGAACAAATGATCGTCATATTAACGTTCTTCATTAGTGAATCTATTGATGTGTGCGTGCTGTGATAATTAGTTCGCTCTGGAAGAACATTCCTTGTTTGAAAAGCAGTTAACAGTTATCAGACGATCTATTCAAGGATTATAAATTCTAGCACTGAGTTCAAGTTTGAATATTCTAACTTCGAATTAAGTTTATCTCTGAATCAAATCCTGGACTTCTGGCGATGTTTTAATGATTCTGACTGCAGTCTGACAAATGCCAAAAATAAATATGTAAAAAAGACACTTCAAACTCGTGATTGAAAAGCTGTCGTAATCCGTGAAAGAGAGCAGACGAGATATTTGTGCCTGTCTCACTTATAAAGGTTAAAATATGAAATGTCAAGTACCTGTGTTTGTTTGGGAATGTGACAAAAACAAATTTTACACCTTTAATTATAGTCGGGTAATTATAATTATGTGACATATTCTGAAAGCGTAACTTGTAGTATTGTAAGTCATAAATGAGAGGATTCTTTTCATTTCCATGTATTTTATACTCTCTGAATGGATGTTTGAAATGTAGTTAGAATTCATCGTAAATGCAAATCACACATTCAGCGCGCCACAATATTGAAGACCATAAAAAGTTCATTTACGATCCTGTCATTCACGTTTTAAAAATGGCCGAACCTCTGTCGATGATGACGAGCGTTCTGGACGACCATCTTCGAGCACAACGCCCGAAAATGTTACGAAGATCGACGTCGTACCATCAACGATTTGTGCGACATTGTTGGGATAGGCTATGGGACCTGTCAGCTGATTCTAAAGGATGAACTCCACATGCGACGCATCCTGTCAGAGGACTAGAAGCAGAATCGACTTCTCGTTTGTCAGGAGCTGAAAGATCTTGCAAGAACCGACCCCAACTTCCTTTCTAAGCTCTGTGTGACTTCTTCCTCTTCCCAAAGTTGAAAATTCAGCTAAAGGGAAGGAGATTTGAGGCGATAGAAGAGATTCAGGCAGAATCGCAGATGGTGCTTGACAGGCTGACAAAGAAAGATTTCCAGGGATGCTTCCAGGCTTGGCAGCGGCGCTGGGATCGTTGTGTTCACTCCCAGGGGAACTACTTCGAGGGTAATGGATGAATTTAATACCTGAGATAATTGTACGGGTTTTTATAGTTGAAGTCTTGAAACTTTCCGATCGCACCTCGTATATGTCATTACGGGTAAAAGATAATCTAACTGCAGTGTCCCATATAAATTCGCTACCAATTAAAAACACTTAAGCAACTCTTTCACAAACTCTAAGGTTAGTTTGTTTAGGCTTGTCATTTCGTAATGCAAGTACATTATTTCTTAATATCACGTTAAAAATAATTATAATTGTGGTTAGTGTACTTGGAAATATTATGTCTTTGTTTATGTTTTATAAATCGCGTCCATAATTACATGTTTACACAGCTTAATTTAATGAACACTTAAGTAGCATAAATTACATCATAAGATAAATTAAGATAAGATATATCTAATGAAAATAGACTCTAAGAAAGTTATTTTAGCATCCTGTTGTGTACGAGCTAAAAAATAATAAAGTTCGTCCGGCTTATATGAAGAAAGTAATTTTATTAATTTAAATACCAAGAGTTTTACATATTTGTATGATAAAACATATTACACAGAAGCAATGCGTTTCGACGTGACAGACATCATTACTTACAATACGTTAATTAAAACGGGAAGCTGTTTAAGTGTTCCCTACGCTCCAGCGTCAGCGAACAAAACCTTGAGGGCCCGTCCATATCTGACCATCTGTGTGTCTATCGCACTTTTCCCTGGGAACTAAACATTCTTAAAGTGTACTGTTGTAACAATGTAAACTAATGAGATCAAGAAGAAACAATTTGTTGCAATGATGGGAACCGAGGCAACTGTTAAAACACATTGTTTGGAGACAGAGAATTGATTTTAGTAACCAAGAGTCTGTTTGTCATATTACCACACGATAAAGAGATAATTCTTTATATGATTTAAGGTTTTCACAGCTGTAAGTATGAAGATTTCTGTCTTCTGGGTTGTTGCGCTGTGTAGTCTGGTCGATGTTTACCAACGTTTCAGAGGTCATTCATCGCCCTGATGACGGAGGCAGTATGACCTCTGAAACGTTGGTTAACATCGACTAGACTACACAGCGCAACAACCCAGAAGACAGAAATCTTCATACTCTGATGACGGAGGTAGTATGACCTCTGAAACGTTGGTTAACATCGACTAGACTACACAGCGCAACAACCCAGAAGACAGAAATCTTCATACTCTGATGACGGAGGTAGTATGACCTCTGAAACGTTGGTTAACATCGACTAGACTACACAGCGCAACAACCCAGAAGACAGAAATCTTCATACTCTGATGACGGAGGTAGTATGACCTCTGAAACGTTGGTTAACATCGACTAGACTACACAGCGCAACAACCCAGAAGACAGAAATCTTCAGATAATTCTTTCGTTCGTGTCAACTGGACACTTTAATTCGTGCCTTGTGTTCGTGCGTTGGCAAGCCTGCCTCCTCTATTAGGGATCCAGTCATATGAAATACTGTAAATTCGATTTATCCGAAATGCAGCCAGTAAGACAGGATTCAGAGCACATCCACTAAGAGGATCCAGCGACCGGTCCTTTCAACCATACAATAATTCCTCATCATTCCCCACACAATACGTGAGCACTTCTGCGCGCAAACCCATACTGCCTACTTCAAGCTTCATTGTGTGTCCGTACATCCACCCTGTCTCTGGAACTGACTTACGATTAGCTGACATATAAATATCCTGTACGAAGCTAGTCTTGTGTGAAATAATTGTTCATTTGCCTTCCCCACCTTCGCAGTATTGAAGAGGTGCTAATAATCCATCACCGTGAAGAATGAAATTAGGTTATGTTAGGTCAACAGCTACTTCTAATAGTTCTCACACTATTCTAAGTAATTGAGATTCTGTTGGCTTTAGGTGTGTTGCTTCTGTGGGATTCGTTCATAACTTTATAAGCTTTGTCCTCTCTTCCGTTACTTCAATAGGGCGTATCTCATTTCCAGCTTCTCATTTTGTTAGGACACTTTTTACTTTGTAGATCTATATTTTAATATCTTGGGTATGCTGCTTTCTTTTCGTTTGTTATTATGAGAATATTTTTCTCCCAAATATTTAATCATATGTTTCTATATTTATTTTTTCCTCAGCTGGTATAATTATTTCGATTTCCCCCTCCCTCTTTACAATTAAGATTCTAGACTGAACGAATCATAACAGTGACTTGCTTTGGCCTGGTATAAGACATTTATGCTATTATCTCTTAATAAATTCACTTTGAAGGTATATTTAAGTACATTCTTTGTACCTTACATTTCTCTTATCTTATCACAATCTTTTATTTTACTTGGCAGTGAAAATGGTGGTAGCTAACATTGACACTTTTATAAACCTACATTCTTCGTATCCTGAAATAACTGTTCTGTTTTCTTACTTACGAATACGTAATAAACGAAGGATCGCGTGTATCTGCTCCTCTGAGCAAATTATACTTGTAGATTTGTTGTGTTAAAAATTTATTTAATTTAAGTTCATTAAATAACATAAAGTCTATTAAACAACTGTGATTATTAATTGAAATTATTCCCATTGTTCTCCAGTTGCATTCTTAACATTTTAATTAGCGATTATCTCAATAAAATCACCTGTTATTATAATGTAATGAGTCCTGGAGAGCATTATTATAAAAGGATAACAATGGACTTTATCATACATGTGCAGAACAGATATTTGTTGAACAGGCGGCATTAAACATACAATGCAACATTGTCAAAACGCCATGAAGTGTAGGGTACGTACATTGTGAACGATCTGATGAAAGATTCAACAAATTATGAAGAAATGTCAAAACAACGCGGCGAAGTAGTTTAAAATATATTCGAAAATGTATTATTATCTCCATAATTAATATTACACAACAAAGTTTCCTTTCTTCAATAAAGCCTCCCATCATTGAGTAGTAATCATGTTTACTGAACTCTCATTTATTTTACTATGACATTAAATGATTTCACTCAGCAACGTTGGCGTTAACTTGTAAATCAAAGAGGCGAGAAGCTAATTTATTCCATGGTGAATCTAGGGAACCTTAAATGTATAGCCCTACGTAGTTCAGTAACTCAGAATTCTCATACGAACGGGTACGATAAACTTACAAAACTAACTACGGACATGTACTGCTAAGGTTTGGAATTTTGTTCGCGTTCATGGGTCCAGGTTTCCGAATGAGTTCCAAACTAATCGTTTTGTCCCTCCATGGAAACTTTTAAACGAGAAACAAAGTTTTAGAAGCAGAAGAAAACAGTTTCCACAGAGCTTGCGTTTACGACAAAATGTGTAAGTCTAATTCATCTTGGTACTAGCAAATACCACCTTAGAGTAGAATCATTCTTCATGAGATAATATTTCTTCAACTTATCAAGAAATTCCGTGCAATTTATAGAACCGTAGCTTCATTAACGTGTTCACGGTCTCATGACCTCTTTAGGATTGTTTTAATATTATACTTCCATTTATACCGAACTCTCCAAGGCGATTGCTTCTTGAAGGTTTTCCGATTAAAACTCTCTATGAATGTCTCAATACGTGTAATGTTGACAATATTAATTATCAACCACTGTCCCTCTAAAGTTTACGTTTCTAACAATGATTTCATTCTCAGTTACAAAGTTCAGCAATGAAAGCAGAAATGCACTAAAAGAAGATATAGATTTATGAGGGGTGGCGCATTTACAGGTCCTGTCCATTCGAGTTCCAGCAGAAAACTGCGTCTACCCATGTGACGTAATGACGCTCCAGGGACACACAAGAGGCAGTACCTTGTGTGACCTTGAAATTAAATTCCTAGAAAGTTTGTGTTCAGTGCTTCTAAAACTTAACAAAATGTACACAAGAATCTTATAAATATACACCCAATCCTCTTCGATTACGTCGAAACTTCATAAACGTTATGAAAACTACTTCAAATAATTTACACTTTATAACTAAAACTAATAATTATTTTGGATAAACTAGAAAATATTTCAAAATTTTTATTTACAGAATTAATGGATAAAACTGTGGCTCAGAAATTATAATTCATAGAGAATTATATTTGTTAGGCTGTGACTGCTTGCGTAAATTATTTATTGCCTCGTGACTATATTTGTTCAGGAACCACTTAAATATGGAGAATGGTGGTTCACAATCTTAATTACAGTCAAGCGTTAGGGAGATATAGATTATACACAGGAGCATGAATAGTGGGTAGAGTTCTGCATTTGGCGTGTTTTAATGATAATGCAGTACTTGTTGCTATGTCAGTTTAGTGTAAAAGCAAATATTAAAGCCAGGAATACGCCTGTCTTCTGGTTCTTGCTTCCTGCAGTACAGAACAAATTCACCGACGTTTCAGAGACACTTTCTGCCTCCATAATCAGGACGATAAATGATGACGGAGGCAGCCAACATATCTGAAACGTCGGTAAACTCGTGCTGAAATGCAAGGAGTAAGAACCCAAAAGACAGCTTTCTTCACATTTATTGATTATCAATATGCAACAAAACCTAGACACTGTTATACAGGCAAAGGAAGGTATCGTTTTATGACTTCAAAGGGGTAATTCTCGTTTATGATGTTGAAACCGTGACAACGAAAGAGAATTGTCTGAAACAGTGGGAAAATGAGTCACATAACCTTTAACCACTGTTTTAATTTTCAGTGGTTATTGCTTCATTCTGTGCATACGTAGAATACTTTCTCTGGTAGGTACCTATTAAGAAAATCTGATTCGATTTTGAAATTTTATATCCAAGAAAATACAGAGTTTCATTATATGTCACAATGTTCCACAGAGGTACAGACTTATTCAAATGTCGTTTAAGTTAGTATTCCTTCTATGGTAACATTCATACGTTAATTTACATTTTCCATTCTCAATCGGAGTCCCTGACCAGAAGATATTACAGTGTACTTCGTTGTATTAAATAAATCCATGGATCAAGGTCGGCCTTCACAAACCAATAGTAGCTAATGTGGTTAATAAATTTCGTGCCTTTTACAAATCCCGAATGTTCATTACAGTTTTACAATAGAACAACACAGAAACCTATTCTGAGCCAGTTTAATTCAATCCAGCCGACTTTTGTAAGATATGTTTTAATATCATCCTTCAACCTACAGTTAGGTCTCCAAGGAGTCTTCTCTTCAGACTTTCGTATTAACATCTTACGTAATATTCTACAAATGTTTTCTCTGTTAGTTTCTCAAGATGGGCTGTACTCCATGGAGACGATTATTACAGTGTAAGAACTTCATAGACCTACCAGCAACGGGTGACAATAACAACTGATATCCGATTACACCGCTCTGTTACAATATACTAATATTTCTACACTGCGTTTTTTTACTATGAGTATAAATTTCTCCACGGGCTGACTGAGCTCTTAAGAAGACCCTGGAAAAACATCTCCGAAAGGCTCTTTGTCACTTTGGAATCCGTCACCCAGATCTGAGTGGCTGCGATTCGGCAGTGTTAAGCGTGGGTGCAACCCACGTACCCGTTGTCTGTCACATTCTCTCTCTCTCTCTCTCTCTCTCCCTCCCTTTCTCGCTCACGCCACCCCACCAAACCGCCATGGTTTTCGCCGGCCTCTGACTAAACGTCTGCCGATAACGAGAAGCTCTTGTCGCACGCATTAGTTCTACTCGGCTTAGCTTGAAAAGTGACACAGTAGAGCGTGTTGTGGGCGGGAGGCGAGCCTCTCTTGTTGCCCTCCACCAAAATTTCTTGTAACTTCCCTTCAAAATTGAGAGCCAGAAAAGTAAAAGACCAGTTCACAGCGTCTGAACATTCTTTATTCATTGGTCGCTACATTGGATATTGGAATCAATTCGTAATCTCTTCTTAGCCAATGTTTTAAACATGTAAATTATAAAGATTATTCGTAGCAATTCAACCTGACAAAGTTATGAATATTCATTACATGTATCTTAGTAGACTCTCAAAGCATATGCCGGTAAAAACTAACATAATATCAAGTTAAGTTTACAGAAGAATCTAAGAGCTATTGAAAGGCGTTCCACAGAGGTGTAAGGTACCCTGAGATGGAATGTCGAGTAATAGCTCAACATCAAACCTGACCACAATGAATTAGTAAGTTATTTAGCAAAAAATCAAGTGAAGGAATATGCCTGTAGGTAGCACAGCTTAGTTAAGATAAAACAAAAAAATATTCTTGAAGCCAAACACAAATATTACAGACGTGTCCAAAAGAATCTACGAGTTTCCACAAGACGTGAATCTAAATAATTCCATTAGAACACACTCGACCTTCTCCATTCACCTCACTGACCTAGATGGCGGCCCATCACGAAAATGACGACCATTATTAACTCAAAGGGAAATGTCACTTACACAACTTTTCCACCCAAATATCCCAGGGTTTCGAACAGGCAACAAATAATTACCTCAACGGGTCGACGTCTTCTGGGAGAATGGCATTATGTCACAAGCAAACCACAGAGCAAACCCTCCAGCCCCCTCCCTCGCACTTTCACTCTATACCACCAATATTACGAACCCTCAGGAAACAAAAGGAAATACAGACAGGCCTACAACCATAGCCATTTGCGAAGACTGCTTCCGAGTGATCGCCGAAGGCTTCTCATGTCTTCGGTACACTAACGGCCCGCTTGTCTTTCTTGTTTCTTAATAATGAAATCAAAAAGTAATCATCTAGAGCAGCGCTTTTCAATCTATGGTACGTGTACCACTGGTGGTACGCGAACTAAGTAAGAAAATCAACACGTTTTCCCTGAAAGCATTTGTTTCGTGGTACATTTAATGTGTTAAATTAGAATTAGTAGTACGTCAGCGAAAAAGGGTGAGAACCCCTGATCTAGACTTTAAAAGCCTACTCAAAAATAAATAAGGGGCAAGAATTAACCCATCCAAAGATAAACCGATTTATTCCAAAACATAAATTCTTATGAAAATGGTTGTTTTCTGGGTTCTAACGCCGTCTAGTGTGGATGACGCTTACCGACGTTTCTCAGGTGTTTGCTGCGTCCACAGTTATAAAGTTAAGGGTAGCAAGTACCTTTTAAACGTCGGCAATCTTCTACTAGACTAAGTGTTTCAAACAGCGGGAACGTAATAAATTCAGCATTCTTTGCTAAGTGTAATTCTTTACGTTACAAATACGTTTTTCAGAAAAATTATGAACACCAATTTGAGCTCCAAAAAACCCTGAGTTCCAGTAGCCTGGTAAGAAATTCAATAAAATTTTCCAAAGCTTCTAACGTACATCTTTATTACCTCAAGCATTGAGTAGTTTTCAGAGATAAAATATAACATGCAGAATGTGTACTGTCTGCTTATTATATCTAAAGTAAAGGTTAAGTTGTGTTACGTAAACCGAAACACGCATAGCGCTTATATTATAAATGCAAAGGATTCGTAGGAACTTCTGGCAAAGTAAATTTTATCGTTAATAAACAGCATTTTAATATATCACATAATACAAAATAGACGTTTTTTTTAGAGTCATTAAAATTAAAAATTAAAACCAAATACCCAACGCAGGTACAACAAGGAATAAATTTTACTTGTTCTTTCTTTATGTAAGGAAATACAACAAAACGAGAGTGAAATATTTTATGACCAAAACGTAACGTGAGTAAAGTTTCTCGCTTTCTAGGTAAGCCAGCGGTCAAAGTGATATATGAAAGAACATGTCCGCGGTTTGTTCCACCGGCTGGACGTTCATCCACAAGTGAATGAATAATGATGATGAAAAATGAAATGCGCACGAAAGTGAGAGTTTGCAAAAAGAGTTATAACTATATGCGCCTTACAGTCTTATGCCCTCTTCCACACTTCGCGGTCAGAGCAGGGTCCGTGAGCCGTAGTTCTCCCTCAACACAGTTTGTTCATCAGCAAACAGAAAAATGTATTAACATTTCCTTTTTGCTAGACGCTTTGGGCAATTCACCAACATAATATTAGTAGCTGTAGACACTTTTAACAATATTTTTTCCCGCGACTTTGTAGATATAAACTTGAATTTCTCAAGTATACAGGCTAATGCCTAAAATGTTAGGCTACTTTAGGCCAATCATTCAGACCTCTTAATCTGTTTCCTTTACCAGACATTGGTTGAAGTGGATATGCGACGGAATGGCGTGCAATCGATTTATGGTAATCAGTGGATGAAGGAAAAGATGGTAGCCAAATACAATGGTAGAAATTGACGGAACAACTTCCTGGAGCAAAGGTTAACAGTCCGCCATGCTAGTAAGAAATTACCAAAAATTTATGTAACTCATAAGTTCATAAAAGAATCCACAAGATCCGGCCACTTGTCCCTATCTTTACCATATAAATCCAGTTCACATTATCACACCACATTTCTTGCCGATCCGTTTTAATATCATCCTCCCATCTACTCACAAGTCTCTAAAATGGGCACTTTCCTTCACGAATATCTACTAAATGTTAGCATACAGCCTGAGTTTCATCTGTCTCATGCATGACATATGCCCCTTATGACCCATTCAACGTTGATTTGATAATCGTAATACAACAGAATGTCCCAAAAACGTGTATACGCAGCAGAAAATTTTGTGGCTGTCTGTCACTCATTTGTTTACTATTTTCAACTGTGCCACAAAGCTGACGGTGGTCATTTTGAACACCTACACTAGATAACAATTTCACTATGTGCCAATGCTTACGTACGTAATGGTTTAGTACATTAAAATATCTTTATATCATTCAATTCTGCACTTGGTGAATATTACAAGTTTTGATGTTCCTCATTATGAAATTTTCTTCAGTATCCTACAATGTTAATAAAAGTATTGGTAATTTCTAATATAAACAACCTATAAAGAAAGCGTTAGAAAAACGTAGTTGGTTGGTGCTGACAGATGTATTAACATATTAATTTTTAATATTGAAATTTAATCTTAGTATCAGTAGTCTTTAAATTCAGATCTGGAGAGGGGAAATTACGCTCGATGCAGCTTTCGGGTGGCGTCTGCCTGATGCTGGGAACAGCGCGATAAAACCGAGGTACAGAATACTAAACCATGAACCGGAGGAACATGGCGCAGAATTAAGACAGATACTGACGTAACAAGATAGGATTTCCATACCACGTCACAGCGCAGCTTAGGCTTAAAAACGCTCTTGTAACAGAACACGAGGGTTCAAAACCGCTAACACCAAAGCCCCGAGTTGAACGCCATCAGCAAAACAATACACAAACGTTTGTCGCAAACTAACATTGACACTAATGGTGGGTAAGACAAACAGTGTTCTGTTTTATCCACTCTCGTTCATGTTTTTATTCGCGATTTCGTTAAAGAATTACAGGGGGAGGAAAGTACTAATTTTTTACTAACATGAAGTTACGCTGCCTGTTGTTTGCAAACGATCAAGCAATTATAACACAGTCATTACGTATCTTAGAGAAAGCAGCCATGTAACAAGACAAGCTTAATTTTTTTAAAAAAGAAAGCAATGGCTTTCGTTGGGAAAAACACAATCGAATAAACTGTATATATGTAAGCAGAAATAATTTTCTTTTCATTGTCGGTGATATAAATCACAGTCAAAGCCCTGGATATTCACTTCCCTAACAATGGTACCGTGGGTTCGAATCTCACTCAAGGTCTGGATATGCTATGGTATGGCATGTGTATGATTTCTGTGTTGTTCTAACCTTGTAAAAGCCTGATATTCTGCATAAACAGTCAAATGAATGTCTACACTAGCTCCTTATTTCAGATTTAATTTGAAATTTGAACAAGGAATAAGGCCCAATCTATGAAAGTCATATGAAAAAGTATTAGTATTCTACCACTGATGTCTGTATAAAGGATATCTTCTTTCAAAATGTAAACTTTACAGAGACACCACTAACCTCACTGCGCTGTTCGTGATGCAGAAGCATCTCTGATCATTTGAAGAGAAAACAGATTTTATACGAAGTTATTTCAGAAGAAAACATATTCCGTAACTCTTATATTAAAACTGTGATGGAGGGGTTGGCAAGAAATGAACTGAACATTTTAATAAAAACAACAAATTTTATTCCATATTTTCATAAAACGTACCTATATAACTTATGTATAGGATTCTCACTCTCAAATAATTCCATAGAAACTCCCCTGTCATCCTATGAGTAATTTATACACTGTTTAAAATCCTGTCTGCACAAAAATACATTCATTGGAGTAATTCGTGTCATACTCATTCCTTCACGAGCAATAATCTCAGACTTTGTCTCTAATATTAATTATTTTCAGAAGCCTTACGTCTAGTTTCATCTTCGAAGGCTTCCACGTCCCAATTAATAAGAACATAACCTCAAGAGGTAAGTAAGGGTGAAGGTGGAGGTTCCAGAACAGACTCTTCGTTAGGGTCTTGACGTCTAGGTTGTGGGTTAGGTAGGGGTTGAGTTCATTCAGAGTATAAATCCTGAGATTCTAACTGAAGAGAATGTGGGTATGGGGAAGCATGGGTTTGGCTTGTGTGAGTGCTAAAAGTTAGGTTAGGAAATCCTGCAGTCACTACTAGTTCTCACTAAACTCGCGTGGTGGCTCTGACTGAATGGTATTCGGAGAGAAAGTGGAAAAGATTATGAGAAGTGATAAGGACCCGGTTACAACTGAAATACACGGGTATTCTGCAGATTAGCGCTTTAATATTTTTCACGGTTTCCACATCTCATAAGAATCATTCAAATTTAAAACACATGTAGGACAATGTTTGAAGCTGAGATGATGCAAGGTTTATGGGAGAAAAAAATACTGCTTTATTTTAAATATATACTTTCGGAAGAGAACTAAACGATACTCATAATTGCATAATGTTATATTGGCCTCTCAAATGCAAAGTGATCAATTGTGGTTTGTCAAAAGGAGTTAAATTAATTTCCATTATGTGTCCCGACTAATGAAGGAGTTCCGGTGGCAAACTTTTGAAATTCTACCTTGTTGCCCGGTAATGTAAACTACACAGCTGTACAATTACTGTGCATGTAGTCTCTCATTTGCATGCTTCGCTCCCTTCTGAAAACGTCGTACGATGTAAACATTCATGAGCCTACTCCGACAAAATTGGCAGTCATCGGTCACAGGGGTAACATAATACAGCGTAATTAAATGCAAACTAGTTACAGCGATACTTATAATAATATTAAAAGAGGTGTGTAAAAATTTAATAAAAAAATTCGTGCTAGGTTTTATGCAACTGCAGATGTACGCAATTTGTATTGCAACAATTTCATTGTAGTTTATGTAAGGCGAATACATGAGCATGTTGACTGAATTCATGAGGGTTGGCTGCTGCGCATAAAGCAATGAACCTTCCGGTTCAATAAAAGACGAAGAATTTCTTGACTAGCTGGGCGAAAATTAATTTCTGAAGGAGAACACTGCTCCATATATTTGATTCCTAATGAACGTGGCTGAAAATGACTATGTGTATTTCTTATTACAAATTTCTTTACTTTTGTAATATTCGCATATAAACTAAATATTTATATATTGTAAAAGTAATCCTTCTAACGTAATCTTCATATTACTGACCTTTGAAACAAAACATCAGAGGTGAAGAGATGAGAGTGAGTAACTAGAGGTCGATAGTGGAGCTCCATATAAGACGAGACTAGGATTGCAACAGAAAAAAAAAGCAAGATAAAATGAGGACAAATTGTCTAGGGACGGGTCTGCCCAATCAGGGACAGTCGCTTCTACACATAAAGAAAAAGGTACGAAAGAATACTGTAACAACCACAGAGAAAGAAATCAGAAGGCGAAACAGGTCGAAACATTGAGAAATGGAACTTTCGCGAATATGGAGTAAAGTCATATTCACTGGCAAATTGTCACTGTTCCGCAATCGATGTCCACTGTGGGTGAAACGCACGTCCAAATAAAATACAGTTCGTAAGATCTGTGGGTTCTGACGGCGGCGAACGTAAAGATAGCAGAGCTCTGGGTTGTTGCGACGTTTCAGAGGATGCTGCAAAGGAGCATATCTGAAACGTCAGTAAGCTTCTATCTACGCCTCTTACTTTTCACAGCATGGATTCATTTCCATGGTTTAGCGCACAATGTACAACAAACTCATACGTTATTGGGTCGCTGTGGAACTAAATACGTTTAGACTCAGATGCCCTGATGACGGAGGCAGGATGACCTCTGAAACGTTGGTAAACATCGATCAGACTGCACAGCGCAACAACCCAGAAGACAGAAATCGTCATACTCTGATGACGGAGGCAGGATGACCTCTGAAACGTTGGTAAACATCGATCAGACTGCACAGCGCAACAACCCAGAAGACAGAAATCGTCATACTCTGATGACGGAGGCAGGATGACCTCTGAAACGTTGGTAAACATCGATCAGACTGCACAGCGCAACAACCCAGAAGACAGAAATCGTCATACTCTGATGACGGAGGCAGGATGACCTCTGAAACGTTGGTAAACATCGATCAGACTGCACAGCGCAACAACCTAGAAGACAGAAATCTTCATATTCACCGCTGCGAAAACCTCAAATCTTATATAAATACTTTTATATGAAGAAGGCATCCAGTATTCTACGAATCGATGTAACCCTTAGTGACCTGTATGCAAGGTTTAAAAATTATCACTCGCAATCAAAATTACAAAATTGTTTAACGACTGTCTACGTAATGGACAACTGAGACGCAATTCCCAAAAGTGGAAAGCACTGTTTCCTTCGCCACCAAATCAAGACCGGATCTGAAACCAACCAGTCTCCTATCAATGGGTATAGGAGACTTTTTCCCTGGGGTATAGCGGCCGGGGCGTGAAGCTGGAAATTCAGCCCAATACAGTGTAAAGGGTGACATACGTTAATCTGTAACCCGATTCTTTGTTAGATTTTTATTGCCTATTCTTGATCAGACACAGAGAGGTTACGAATTTATGGCGTGTTGCTCAGTCCAAATACAGGGACAATTTTGTAAAACAAATATTTAGGCCTCTTCAATCCGCGTTAAGTTACTCCTATAAAAGATGGAATTGAGTAAGTGTATTGTCTGAAAGTTATTTCTGTATGCAGAACTACAATGCGAGGTAATCTGACGTCTCCCGCAAGCAGTCGCTATTCACTGTAAATGATTTCTTCTCTCATTCATCGCGAGACACAATCATCATTGCGGACCCTCAGGTCGAACAGTCAAGAGAACTGCAGACGACGAATTTTTCGTTCACACTGGATCGAAGAAAAAAATGGGGCCGGGTGGGTCTGAAAACCCGGTAACCCTCTGGCTGCAGTAATCAGGATCGATAGAAAAAGGGGGTGGAAATGGTGGAAAGTGGAGGAGAAAACGCGATAGAAAATAAAGAATGAAACAGGACAGTGACGGTGAGCATGCAATACAAAGATTGAGGAGTTTGGGCTTCTTCCAACTAGATCTGTTCCCAACCTTGCAACACCTTCTCCATACGTCACCGCCACCAAATGTACACACAATCAACACATACAGAGCACCTTTCCGAAAAAGATGCACAAAATGTACCATTCCGAAGACAGTTATGACTCTTCTGTACAAATGACTACGCACGAGCACCGAACCAGGGACTCACAGAAGACTCAAATGATGTGTGCCATGGCAACTGGTACAGTAAAACCTCTCTAACTTGGACACCCCTATATCCTGGACACCCCTCTATATTGGACACTTTTAATTGGAACCGGCGAATATCCTATAATTTTACATGTCCACAACACCCTATATCTTGGACACCCCTTTATCCTGGAACTTG
>NW_019060613.1:160092-170483 GCF_000696155.1 Zootermopsis nevadensis | reverse complement strand
CGGTTCACGCAGCTGGCACACGATCTGTTAGCCGCCATCAAATATTTCCTTTACGCCAATTTCCACATCTCTAACACGCGTATCTATCCCCTTCAGCACTTCCCTACTTGGAGTAGTTAATGAATTTTTTGTGCAAATTTTGCATTAAGTAAAGAGATGTTATTTCAGAAAATATACACAATTTCGTTTCCACTTACTCATTACGGTATTCCTCCCATAAGTTCTATCTTTTTAATGAAATTTCGCACAGGGTTTTCTTTTTTGTTTCAAGAATGTGGTCACAACATTTGTCTGTACAGACCTACAAATCTATATAGAGTTATCTGAGTTCTGTTTCGGAGTCACAACATTAAAACTGTGGGACGACAATATGAAGATAACGTATCCACAAAATAAGTTTGTTTATCCGCCATGTCGGCATTATCGATAGTAATAAATTGAAAAGTAAGTTTTTAGAGTAGTGCCCAATAACATAACGTCCATACCAAAGTTTATCCAAATCCGTACAGCGGTTCTCGAGTTGGAACACACGGACGGACAGACAGAGATAACCATCTCTATATGTGTTCATTTCATACGCATTATGCGAACGCATAATAATACAAGCATAGTATAACTATAAATGAAAAAAATAACCTCGTAAACCTTGGACATTCATGTTGTGGTTTGCAGTGGAAATCACCGAGGGTGGAACGCCACAGAAAGGCACCTTTTGTGCGTTTATAAATGGCGGTGGTTTCAGACGAAGAGCTGAGGAATTACTACTAAAGAGCTCAGGTCCGGCAAGCTAAGTTACTGCAAGTTTCGGATTTATCACCGGGTAAACCATTACATAATTGGTGTTGTTAAGGAGAATGTTAGTGACTAAGGAAATAATCGCTGGTCTTAAGGTTTATCTCACATACGACAGCTGTAGTCTATGAAGACAAGCGATATTTTACAGCACAAAGGATAAGTATTGTGCCTGCTACCAAGGAGTTCAGAATCCGTTTGATTATTTAAAATGCGAAACACTCTTATTGCCTGAAACTTTCATAGATATAAGGAAGAACAAAGAGTTGGGATGTTGCGCCGGGTAGTCTGTTAAAACTTAATCAACGTTTCAGATATAATTACTGCTTCCATCATCAGGGCTCCGTAGTAATGGAGACAGCAGGACCTCTGAAACGTCGGTAAACTTCTACCAGACTACACGGCGAAACATTCCTGAAGATATTGAAAATCGCCACCATTAGAACCTCAAATCTCACAGAGATTGAAGACGTTCACAAAACAATGTCCTGAGGAGAGTACTTGAATATAAGATGGAGGATGAAACAAGGTCCTGGAGAGAAATGGATAAAGAGGAACTGGGTTTTTAAAAGAATGGGCAAGAGAGGTTAGAAATTAATTTGAATCCAATCGGGAAAACCAAATGGGATTCGACACCAATTGGAAGACCGAAGCATAGCACACAGGGCGAAAATACAATCATATGGATTGGATTCTCCTGGTTCACGGTAAGAATTTGTTGGCGGGGTTTTGTGATCACGGCGATGACAAGCTCAGCGAATATTAGCTCCTGGTGGATTTTACTCCAAGGGGTTAGTTACATCACACGTTTAGAAAAACACTCACTGAATTTTGAAGAGAATAAAGTTAACACACGAACCAAGGACATAAAATTGCACTTTTTAAGAAACACATTACACAGTCTCAGTACAATCAAACCGTTGTATGTGCTTATGGAAATTAATATGGTTGAGGGGGAGTCTGATAAACACCTTATCGCTCCCCTCGTACGTTGTTTACCATTATGTTTAACACTACTAAACGGGGCATAACAAAACAGTGAAATCGGTTAATCTCACATAAAGTTGTGGGATTCGATTACGTGAAACTGGACCACCTGTCATAATATAAATATTGTGTTTGTTAGTTCTGTGTGGTCTACCGTAACGTTAAAAAATTATTAATTTCAAAAACCACAAAACATTTAACACAAGAGAAACATAAATGGAAGTGAAATGATTAAACAACGTTAGTCAGAGTTAATAAAGGCATTCCTTGTTTTAAAGTAAAATGATATTAAGGACTGCACATTTTTTAACTAAATGTTCCTTGCCATTGGTGTCTGCAATGTTAACGCCTATCTATAAATTTTTCGATATAGAAAATTATATAGATTAATCTTGTTCCATACTTGCATCTGGAATTCTTATCTGTCAATTAATGAGGGCAACCAAGTCTCGTAAACATTTACCATACGTCTTATCGGACATATTCCATGAATGAACAGCTGATTCCTAAACTTTTACTGATATCCAGTAACAGCTCCTCGGAATTTAAACCTTTAAAGCAGAATGAAAGAGAGTGACAGAGAAATTGTGGTATCATCAAAGAGAATACGGGAGGAGTTGATAAGTAAATTTACAGCTACGAAAATTCCCAGGCCGTTCTCGTTTGTCATTCTGTTAAAGGCTGGCTGAAGATATGGTAGGGCTTTCGGAGGTAGATAAGAACAACACGTTTTCCGAATGAATCCAGAAGTGTTGGTTCAGATTTCTTGATTATACGGTCCAAGCGTGTAAGTAGAACGCGAAACGTAATGGCGATGTAACACAAAATACTACCCAGAAATTACAGGCGGTAGGTAAATGAACTACAGGATATAAATTATTATCGATTTTATAGATTATGATGCTGAAATTCGATAGTAGCGATAGGGCTGGTAGGCGAAGTCAGAGAGATGAAAACATTATTACTGACCTATCAATTTTCGTTTCCAATAGTCTGTAGTGGCTAAAGACACATAATAGCCAATTTTCACAAAAAGACACAAGTGATAAATTGTTTTATGCAGCAGTTGAGGCCATGAATGCTGGCTCGGCACCAGAAATACTTTCATTTATCTCTGAATATCTCCACACCTTGGCAGCCTCCTCATGGCAAGGGGGGGGATGAGAAGTTCTCCTCTTCGGGCAGTGGTTGAAGCCCGTGGAGTCCCATGGGGAAACAGCTAGCTACACAGCTAGAAGTGTTGATATATCGACCCATAAATTTAAACGTTAGATTCATATGCACACGTTACACATTCACGGAGTACGGGTGTGGCGAAATGCCATCCGGTGTGAAGAAGGTAGCGCGGGGGAGTGGGTGGGGTTTTCAGTGGGAGGGGCGGGAAAACAAACTTACAGCGTTATAAAAAGGAAAATATAAGGGGAGTGAAGAAACATTTTCATAGCCATGTTTATCTTGGCATTGTTAGAAATGTCGTTTGGTTCGCTGCCTGGAAATGAGGCGTAGAGTGGAGAGTGTGACGCAAACAAGTGACAGGCTTCAGAGATAGAAGTGGCCATCTTTTCGACATTTCATTTCAGTTTTGAGTTCCTTTTATAGGAAGATTTTCCAAGATAGTTCGAAGGTGTTTTTAGAAACTTTAGAAGTTTCTGGAACATCGAAAGAAGAAACAAATATGTCCAAAATATCTGGAGACCGCCCGCACTATACAAATTCCAACACCATAACTCAAGTGGTACCCCTATTATTTGCTATGTTGTTCATACAAAAGATTAGACGTATCTTTACTTGTGTTTGTTGTGTGTCTTCGTTTATTTAACGATGATTTATCAACTACGCCCATTAAATAGTGCCAATATTGAAAAAGTTTGTGGAAGAAGGTATTTTAGGATAATATAGAAATGCTAATGTGCTAATAATAATATTTACAAAATGAATATGCCCAGGTTTGAACCCCGTACCACACAAATACCAAGCACGAATGTTGATCACTCGACCGTGACGTTTCGTAAGCTGTGTATGTTATATTCTGATCATTACATAAATACCTTTTATTTTCTGATGATTACATCTTATTTCTAGTAAAGAATAAGAAATCCACAGAGCCTTTTATAAGTTCACAATGCACAAAATACGAAACTTTTCGCGTTAAGAAACATATCTAGAGGAAATATGCACAAGGGTAACTGTTTTAGTCAACGAAACATTTCAAGAATTGATTAATTTCAATTAATTATGGCTTCGACTCAGTTTATAAGAGACAGATGTGTTAATGGCGACGGAATAAATTTTTCCTCACGTAGGTAAAGGATACATACGATAAAACATAAATAAATTAATATTAGCCATTGTTATTAATTAAAATCTGACCCAATTTAAAAATGGGCCTAGAAAAATATGCCTTCCGATGTTCGGGTCTGTGTGCTTCACAAGAAAAAATAAAGCTTCTTTTGAAAATCTAATCTCCTTCAATCCAAACTGGGTGCAGCAAGAGATATACCTATTGCAAGCCTCCGTAGTCCGGACCTCCATTCCAAAACCCGGCAACTTCTAACTCCTGCGTGATCCGTCTCTATGCCTCGGTGATTTATTGGGTAGTGGAGTACGGAAGTAGAAAAGGGTTGAAGGTTTGGAGCGGGATGCTGTAGGTCGAGGTGAGTGGTACAGAGCCTACGAGGGCAGGACAGCTGGAGAGGAAACCAAGAAGGTCAGACATTTCCAAGTCAGTGAGCAAACACGTTGAAAGAACGGCGAGTGGGTGGCGGAGACGGTAAGTACGCACTCTTCATTACAATTAGCTCAGCTTTCCCTGCAAAACTTGTTCCGACCCTTTCAAAGAACCGACGAAAACGCTGTAATGCCTGGCGTTTCTTATCCAACGAATTTTAAAGCAGGAAATGTATTTAATTTTTTTGGATTAAATTAATTACGTAGCGAATCCATACATGTCTCACCAATTTGAATTTAATTTAAAATTTATCATACTTACTAATATTTCAAAACAATAAATCTCGTCTACATTCAAAGTTGTAACAAAGCAGATTTATGAAGTCTTTACCTTCATGTTTTTTGAAAACATTTACGAGTACAAAGTTTAACAGTTTTGTAAATTATACATGACATAAATAGCATAGCAACGTTGCTTTGATACATCTGATCCGGATACGTAAATTATTGGCATTAATAAGTGTGTAAAGTTTCATGCTGAATCCGAAGCAGATTCGAATAACACAGTCCATTTGAAATATGTAATTTTAGGTGACTCTAATAACCTTAAAATATCTAACGGGTACTATTATTTGTATATGTTTAACTTTGTTTGTGGACTGTTTGAAATTTTAAATTTTAAACAAATTAAAATATATAATAAAATTCAGGTCAATACACAAACTTTATTTACAGATGTTAAAATTTAAAATTTAAAATGGCGCAAATTTTAAATTTTAACATCTGTAAATAAAGTTTGTGTATTGACCTGAATTTTATTATATATTTTAATTATAAAACACAAACATGACGCATTTAAACCTTAAATTTAAACAAATTATCTAGACAGAAACATAAATGTCCTTTGGCAATCCGTTCAGTTTGAAACAAAAGCAACATTACAAATTTCTCCCTATACATTGCAACCTAATCAATAAATGGAGGTACAACTGGTCAGTACATAAGCTATTTAGGGATTAAAATAAATTTTGCCAAGTCACGACCGCGAATACATCGAAGACCTTCAATCCGCCACTGAGTGTATTCCATTAGAAGCAAGTGGAGTCGTCTTTAATTTTGGAAGTTGTTTTGCAAAGACAGAAACTAAACGGTCCTAGTAAAGCCGGGTTCCTCATAATCGTAGCACTGAAGCTGAAACAGTTCAAACAGTCTACAGAGTGACTTGTGCGTGTTATAACTTCGGAGTTAGAAGACACCACGAGAAACGGTGGCATTAGTGGCAGACATGTTGGGAAATTATATACCTGCGAACTCCACTAGAATAAGTCAAATTTAGTCAACCGAGCGAGAGAGTTATGAGCGTCGTCAGACTTTGGAACACGTGTAATTCAGTCCGTGAATTACCGTCTGCTCCTCAAATACACGTGTGTACACCTCAAACATTTCATCAGGGACTCACTGGGATAATGAAATATGTCAGTGCGGTTACAAAGTGGTAATTAAAAAGTACAGAACTGTACAGTCATTCAAAGATGTAATTTCTGCTTTGTATTTTGAAGCCACTCGGTTATAATCTCGACTGGACCAGTTTATCGCATTTCTAATTTCAGATTCCTAAATTCCATAAACTCCTTACAGCGACTGCCACATGTTTAAATGCGCTTTCATTAGAAAACGCAGAAGGTATAATCAGTACGTTAACTTTTCGGAGTAACTAACATATCTTTATCTCACCTAATCTAATCCAACATAACTTAACTTAACCTAACCAAACCTAGATTAACTTCACCCAACCCAACCAACCTAAACGAAGTAATGCTTTAAAAAGTAGAATCTAGTTCACAGTTTCAGATTCTATTTCCCTGGAACTCGTTTTAATAATAACTTCCTATCTAAACCCCATTCTTCGAAATTGTATCACATTAACGTTTTCTGGACACTGCGGTGTGTGCATTTCGCATTACTAATGGGTCTTATCATCCTAAAATAGCATAAACTCATGAGTTACTATGTAATATAACGTGACTATTTTTACAAAGAAATGGGCCTACGTATATTCTACATTTACTATTGTAAGTTAAACAGTGGCCATCATTAAATTTAATTTTATACAATCGTCTACGTTTAAGCAACTGCAGCGTCAGTGGATAAACTTGTTCGTACACGGCTATCAAGATCAGGCATTTGAGAACAGGAATTCATAAGAAAGGGCAAAGAGAGTTGAGCTATTTCACAGTCGACCGAGTCGTGAGGTTAGGAAGGAGACGGAAAGAGTAAGAAAGGACTGAGAAAAGACAGAATAGACGTCATCACACAGTTCGTCCCTAGGGTTCGATTTCCTTCTACAAAACTTTCTCTCCAGGAAGATTTGTTCTCTGGTTTATATGCAAGCAAGGCTATTCCACAGTCAGGCAATTATCCAAACAGACAGACAGACAGCTAGTTAGAGAGATAACCCGCACTTCTTCATTTAGTGGGACGTGAATGGCCTCCATCGCTAAGTAGCGATTACAAACATCACAGTTAGTCATTTGTTAAGGTGCGGGAGAGAAATTGAACGAACTGATCTGTCATCTACATATCTTCTTCATCTTTGTGTGTTTGTTTTAAGGTTTGAAAATTAAGCGTACTCTTCCATGAACCAAAGTTATAAGTTTCTACAATTTTTACAGCGAAGTAAAAAAAAGGGTGATACTTTTGTCCCTAGATCGATACGGTAACCAGAAAGACGGTGAACGTCTGTCCCATCCCACGGGTTGAGAGAGAGTTTTGCGGTGGCTGTGAGCTGGAAACCCACCAACGTAAAAAGAGAGTTATCTCTCAGAAGATTCAGAAGACGGTCGGATGGATCAACACGGCAAACGACCTGGCAATGAAAATTAGATTAGAAAAAGAATAAAAAATGAATACTTATAACCTACCGTAAGAGGGTTACTATATAAAACTGAAGAACTGAAAGAAATACCAGAAGTCACCTGGACATTATTTTGTGAGAGAAGCAAAGTTGATAGCAGGTCTTTGGATAACAATATAATGTTTTATTCATGGAAAGTTCATGAGTTCAGACAGGACCGTTTCAAGGCAGCGGTGGGACTTTGAGTTGTCTCTTCTTATTTTTTTAAAGAAAATCCAGTACGCTTTTATAAAAGTGCAAAATGTACTTAAAGTAACATAGCGGATCGGAACACATTGAAACATACAATCGAAAAATTATTTAAAAGATGACTCCGTTCTGGGATGTTGCATCGTGAAGTCTGGTACAAGTTTACCGACGTTTCAGTGTTGCTTACTACCTCCATCATCAGAGCGACCAGACAGTATGTTTGGCACTTCGCCTACCAAGACAACATGACGTTAATATCCAGAATAACAAAACTGACAATTGTTATCCTCTCCGTAAAATGTCGAAGATGAGGGCCAACAAAACAATAATTTTATCAGTTTTTTTATGGGGGTACAAAAGGTGGTTCTTGACCACAGCGTTAGATTTTACGGGATACTTAAATGGTAAGTGTCTAAGTAAGTAATTAATTCAGTCTGTCAGTCAACGAGTTACCCAGTCGGTCGGTTAATCAAGAGTAAAAACTTCAGTCAAAAAGATAGCCTCTGTTGATGGACATGTACAAGGCTGTATTTTATCTTCATACAGTCTTCAATTTAGAAACAAATAAATAAATATAGATAAAAAAGGAACTTGGAGGACCTTGTAAGATTTATAATTACAAATATGATAACACTGGAAGACTCGGAAAAAAAATATTGCTGGCTGAATTAACGTGAAGACGTATGATTAGTTTAAGATACATAATGGTAAGATAATTCGATTGATGTATGAAAAAGTAAGTCTGCAAAATAACACGAGGAAGGAAACATCACCATGGGATAGTTCGCTCTTAACTTTTAAGCGAAATTTTTTTTAAGGAAACAGAATATTAATCAAAGATTGGAGACGAAGGGCAGAAAGAAACCAAAGGCAATTAAAGCTTAATATGGTTAAAACACATTACATATCTTGTAAAGAATGTAAAAATAATATAAAATCTGCTCCCAATTTTAAAAGGGAAGTATTAATCGAATTCCTCCACGTATATAACCTATGAATGTGTATATGTACGTATGTGTATGTGTGTTGCCGTGGCCTAATTTAATGTAAGAATATTTTCCCCTCATTTGTCTTGACAGCCAGAGGAAAACCACAAGAAGCTACATTCAGGGTAGGCAGTATCCGGTTCGGGATTTCAACCAGGAACCTCCAGAATACAAAATTGGCAAGTACTTTGAAAATTAAGCAAAACTCACTATTATTTTATCAATGAAGTGAAACGATACTAAAATGTTGACGTGGATAACTGAAGGTGAAAAAGGTGGATAACTAATAGCTTCAAGTAGAGTGAAGTGTCAGTATAAAGAGGCCTGGGCTAAAATATATTTGCGGCCGAATTTATCTCGGAGCTGATGATGTTGAAGAATTGCTGGGATCAGGTGTTGGTTGGGTGAGAGGCGAGATTGTGGAGAAAACTCGTTTAGTTTCCTGACAAAAAAAAAAACATATACATGAACCATCAACACCAACATTGACCCAGATAGATGGGCTGTAGTGTTCTGGGTGGAAGGACCTGACGTCATTGTCTTACCCATGATCCCCCACCTAAAACCAACAATTTACGATAACGCACCTCCCTGGTGCACAATGTATTCACCAGATCTACGGAAATAGGACGGGTATGGAGATTTTTCTACGCAGAAGTACGCGGATCTATTCCCGACACTGACAAATCTCTGCCCTTTCCCCCTCTTTACTCTCACATGAGAATAAGGGTTTAAACATTAAAGTTCATGTATGAAAACTATTAATCACACTACTACTGAAATTGGCCAAATCATGCACTTGGTATTTTATAGTAGTACGGACTAAAGGACTTACTAAATTTAAGTCTTAATATTATCATTCGTCTAAACCTAATTACAAATCAAAGAGCGCAAACAAACACAGGAGGGTGCCGTTTGCTGGTTTTAAAAAGTCTGAGTTAATGAGGAGAGAGATTTTCTCGTCGAAAGACCAGTCAATCCTTCAGATGGAGAATTCGAGATCCTAACCCTCTCATTTCACCACTACCTGCTTAATTTATTTTTATAAGTAGTATTCCTTCCCATTTCTAATTAAGGAACTAATTAATTCGTTTCATGAATGAAAACTTTCAAATTGTATTCCTTATCAAACAAATTAAAACCTCTAATATTTTACCTGAAATTTAATTCTTAAATTCATAAATCAATTCCTAGAAAAAAACTATTCATTTAACAAGGTAATCATCATACACGTACTTAAAACATAATTAAGTACATCGTTTAACGCCAAGCCACTCCGCATTACATTTTCTTATGAAATAGCAACTAAGTGTTGTATGGGTTCATTTTAAATTATGTCATCTTCAAGGTGGCTAGTAATCTATTAAAAGCCTATATCTCGAAATACATGAACCATGTTTCCCCTTACTATACGTCTTGAAAATATTAACCATTCCTTTGCGATAATTCTACACTTAAAGTAATACTCCGGTAGCCAAAAACGCTTTGAATACGTCTACGGCTCGCCGTTGTACAGGATCTTGAGCCAGTTATATCCACCTTCCATCTTCATAGGCTATTTCTTAAGATTCACTTTAATATTATACTCCAATTTACGCTTCTTTCTAGATTGCCAATAGAAACTCTGTGGGCTACAGACAACTAATGTTCCTTCAAATTAAAAATTCTATAATTTCTCATCGCATAAGAATAAAATGTCTTCAGTAAACACGATACAAAATAAGCAATTCATTCGGAAATTATTCTTATTCTTCCTCACACTTAGGAAAATACTGAAGAAAAAAAAAGTAATCAGTTTTAGTGAAGGCCGTGATGGTGTTCCTGAAGGAAGACTTTTGCTAAAGGAAAGGAGGCTT
>NW_019060613.1:147207-159953 GCF_000696155.1 Zootermopsis nevadensis | reverse complement strand
CCACGAAAGGCCGATGACAAGCTTGGCGTTCGATACCAGATACCAATATCCTTCAAGAATTTCAAACAATTTCGAAGGTTCTATAGAGAATGTGTTCGTGTATTATCTAACTGGTATCTTGTTCGGATAATGGGCGATTCTCCTCTGTCAGTACCTTCGAAAAGGAGCTAATAATTGTGCGTCTGTTTTTCGAAGAATTGAGCTTAATGCAAACAATCCAATAAAATCGTAAGTTTGTGCCAAATATGTCAGAGATGCTCCCTCCGTGTTTAAACTGAACGTTATTCCAACCAACACATCGTTCAAACAGACAGCGATCAGTTGCTTCTAATCACGTGTACTGTATCAACGTAAAATACCATCATCAGCTTCTGCGACGAAGAAAACAGCGTTTTGATATAGAACACAAACAATTTAAATCAGTTTCTGGCATTTCATTTCGTTGTAATGTGTTTTAAATCGTTTTAATATTAGTGTACGAAAATAAGTAAATACCAGGACTGAAAATTAATTGGTACATTAATGTGTCAGCTGTTACCTGCAAAGTCATCTTACGTCGCATCGCATTTCATCTGAGTACAGAACCTACACGGTACAATAGATCCATTATGCTTCCTTGAAGGTGTTATAATTATTAGTATTATACACATTATTACAGATACTTGTGAGAGAATTTATCTTCATTGAAATTATAAAAACTTCCAGCGAAATTTCAAGTAAATTAGCAATACTGTTATAATGCCAGTTATATGTGATATACAATCATCTCGCAATATTAAACGCGATTTTCCCGCTGTTAAAACCCTGCGATTTAAATAGTTATATTAAAGGGCAGTAACTTCGTAGTCACCTTATAATAATGGGGCGCGGGAGATCATTAAAGTCCAGGCTAATCTAGGATCACAATTAAACGCCAAAATTCCTCTGACGAATATAACGGGACTAGCACGTGCTACGAACGACTTAATTATACAGTTTCCTTTTAAATCGTAATTATAAAGTAATGCATCAGCGTACATTTCTAACAGATGGTACTTGCATTGTTTCACTAGCAGAAAAAATGCGGGCATTTGTAAAGTCTTGAACGATATATTGGAAAGAAAATTTGTGACACTTGGGGAAAAAAATGGCAAAAAATTCTCCAGAGAGACTTACTTTCGAAGAAGTGATATATCAACAGTTTACTTCTGCATACATCACACACAATGCACACCTGGTCTTTACATAGAAAAAAATCCAAAATTAATTTTATAGCATTTACATATATTTTATTTATAACGTACACTTACGGAATCTTTTCCATAATGTAAATATTTGAACAAAAACGAGTCCTCTATAGAACTAAGACAACATTTAAGAATGTTTTAATTCAATGTCGAATTACGCCCTACAGTTTCAAAATTCAAACACAATTACTTTGATCTGAGGACATGTAATATATTAAAAATATACTGTCCTCCTCAAAGTGTTAGCCTGTATACTGCGTTCCAGCGTTCTTGGCCGCTGAACTTTGTGAATTGGAACCTCGGAGCGAGTCACTTACCAGAGGTTTGCTGGAAGGGATGGCAGCAGGCCGCGTACAGTACACTTCAAATAAAATATCATCACGGCATATAACATAGGAAAGTCGAATTGACTACACTACACATCACTAGAAAATTAAAACTGCAGAGAGTATTAGATAATAGTATATTCTTCAAAACTCTTCGGTCCTCTTCAAATTCTTCTACTGCTCACAGACCATCGTTTTCTGACATATCACTCGATTCATCACTGCCGCTGCTCCTAACTACCCCGTTATCTTCAAACATATATATTAAATACAGTAGTGACAAAGTGTGACTACGCGTGACATAATGTATCTGCGTGACGAGATGTAGTCATAAGTGAGGAATATTTTCAAAACGTTATCTAAACCAACAAACTAACACAACCTAACTAAACATAATTTAAACTACCTTAAAATAAGCGAATCTAACCCAACCCAACCCAACCTAACTCAACCTATTCTAACCTAACCTGTCGACACTTCATCTAACATATTCCAAATCAGCAAATATTAACCGAGCCTTTCATAACAGAACGTAATCGTGTCGAAAAGTGACTTACCGAACACGTAAGCCCAAGCGTGACAAAGCGTGATTGGGCGTGACATGCTTTGACGTCCTGAAAAGGGATCACCATAAGTATCGAAACGAGACCAAGATTTACAAAGCGTGACCAATCGTGATAAAGCGTGACGTAATGCAACGGTGTAACGCGATGTTGCCATAAGGCAATGTCCTTCGTAAGCGATGAGAAGCGAGCTGTGCGAGCTGCATACGCAGCATGGGGTGTCATATGACATAAGGGAATCGCTTGTTGTGTCCTACGTGAGAGAAACACACGGCCATCCTGCGCATGCCCCTTCTCAGTACTGCACAGTCGGAGCTTCCTTGCGCATGCGCCTTACTGGCCAGCGCAGCTACCTGCGCGGAAATATCAAAATATTTGATCTTGGACTTTGGCCGCCGAACGCTTCGCTGTAACCTAGGACAGCGCCACACAAACAGCCAGTTTGATATTTCCGCTTCACCCACGCAACTCGCACCGCTCGCACTTAATCGCTCACGTAGGACACCGGGTAAGTGTCGAAACGCGGCGAAGATTTTAAAAACGTTACACAACCTAACAAAGTAATCTAACCTAACCAAACCTAATATAAATATAACTATCATAACCTAACACAAGCGAACATTTCTAACATAACCCAACTTGTCGAAACGTAATCTAACGTTTTGAAAAGTAGCAAAAATTTACCGAGCTGTACGTAACACAACGTAAGCGTGCCGAAACGTGACTTAGTGACCACGCGTGCACTAGCGTGACATAGCGTGACTAAGCGTGACTTGCGTTAACGTCGTGACAAGGGATCACCAAATATTTCGAAACATGTCAGAGTTTTACTAAGCGTGACCTGCAATAAAGGCTTGATGAGAGGTCACCATAATAGTTAAAATACGGCAAAGATTTGGAAATTTTGTCTAAGCGTAATCATGCGTGCTCAAGCGTGACTAGGCGTCACTTACTGTAACGGCGTGACGAGATGTGGCCACAAGTATCAAAACGTAACAAAAATTTTCAAAACGTTACCTAACCTAACAAAATCTACTAAACAACCTTAACATAACCTATCCTAACCTAACCTAACCCAATCTATCCTAACCTATCCTAATCTATAGTATAGTCGGCGCAGTAGTTTTTGGTCGGTGGAATTTTCAAGGGGAGGGCTAGGAGCGAGTCACTTGTGCGATAGTATAATGCTGACTGCACCGAGGAGCTTATCGGACTGAACGCCCAAACAAAAGAAATACGCTGACTGTGCCACCTCAGGTACACAGAGTAGGCCCGCCCGCCAGCTCCACCGGCCAAAAACTACTACGCCGACTATAACATATTTAATTTCGCATCTATTACCTTGTCTCGAGGGTATAGGTAAATTTGTCTACAAGCTTCTACCTGCGAATCTGCAACAGAAATTCCACGAAAAGCCTTTAATCTTCAGTAAGTCTGACATCTAAAGCTTCAAACAATAGACAAGAGAACAGGTACTCCGCCACTGCTGACCGCAGTCATTGCTTTGTTAGGCGATACACTTCCCTGCAGTGTCTCCAAGAACAAAGGAAGATATTTCCGATAGATGTTACGGGAATAATTGCTATTACCCTTAAATTTGCTTCAGATTTCTCCGTATCTCAACTCAAGAATTCTAGACTGAAATATCTGTTCGCAAATTTCCTCCTAAAGTGGATTTAAAGGCTTGTTCCGAGAGAGGCGTTATTGCTCATAGGCAAAGCGGTAAGCGGCTGTAATATAACAGGACTTGAAACAGGTCATAACGGGTGCATGAAAATTAGTTAACCACTTGCTATATTACTTGGTTTGAGCCTAGGTCTGATAGAATCGTTAATGTAGTATTAAAATCTGGTCATGAACCCCAGCTGAGACTCGACACCAAAACTAATGTGGTGAGATTCTGTAAATTATAATACAAAAACTCTTCAATTTAACACCTGTTCTAACGTTTAGTGACTCTTCATTTTGCATGAATGGGTTTCGAAGAATTCTCAGTGTAAAAAGGTATTATTTCCTTAAACAGCCTTTTCAACTTAATCAAAAATGGCAAACCAAGAACTACGATGAATTATAATAATGATACTGATAATAATACTGAAAAATTACTCAACCAAAACCAGTTTCCTTGAGATAGCAGACAGAATCTAATCGCGTTTTTATTACATTTATATGAAGTTTAAATAGACAATCCTCATTTATAAACTTGCTACCGGGGAGTTCGTAACAAGGCGTAAAATGTTGTTCCAAGTCTGAGAAAGGTTCAGAACCCTGTCACTGACCGTACACTCTTATCCGTTCCTAAAATTAACTTCGTTAAATATCCACTTGTTCTTCGTCTATGAACGTAACATTATTAAAATGAGTTTCCTTAAATATCCATTCGAATTTATTATTTTTTAACCGTGCCATCACAAGACTATACATAATATGAGCTACCGATAACTTCGTTAAGTAAGCCGCAGATAAATGCCTATCACACTGCCTACATTCATACAACAGGGCAAAACAGGTCCGTATGTGTTATTTATTTTATTTATTTAGTGTTCTGTCTGACGACAGGTCCATATGAACAGGATCCTTCCATCCTTTTCTCGGACTGGGACCTGTTCATATACGTTCTTGGCAGATGATCCAGAAGTGGTTTGCCATTGCCTTCTTCTGTGTGTGAATGGAGTAATTGTTGGGATGCCACGGAGAAACCGGGGAAGCCCCCGGAGGAAAACTCCGTGTTGCCTAGACCACGGCCTTGCCCAACACAAGTTATAAATTCGGGCACCGCCGGGAATCGAACCCGAGACCCCAGGATTACAAGGCCAGCGAGAAAATGTATTGTTATGGTAACCCACATAACTTCTAGAAGATTTAGGGTCCTTAAATATGTTAATTAGTTCATCTCGGTATTAAATAAGAAAAGTGTGAACATCATTTTCAATAATTCAGCCGTAAGAAATGCTTTAAGCTACCTACAGTAACGCTCAGCGATTTTCCAGTTCACATACACCCTGTTTTGTAGTAATGAGCATGTAATGTGCGGAGAATGTCGTTCGTGCTAAATTCCTGCCTTGCAGAAGCGATGCAAAGTCTTGGCGTCTCTGAACATCCTCAAGCAATTTCATTGCATTTCTGTCTGACGTACCCACGTACTTTCAACAGCTCTACTGAACAGCGACTTTAATTACTGCTTGAATCTGCGGTAATGTCGATAAGACAGTGTTGACAGAATACTTCCATTTGTGATTCCCTGTACAGGCCAATTCTTAACAAATTCCGAAACACAAACGCTCCGGCTTCCAGGACATCATAAAACAAGTACATAAATATGATAGTCTTTCTAGAATAAGCATAGAATTATTACCTGTTCATAAAATTTAACATTTACAAAGCCTTACCTCCACAACTCCAAATGTAATCAGAGTGTTATCAGTAATTTTCTAATCATTACTTCAATTCATTTTAATTAACATAATTAAATTATATTTTAAATAAAATGTATGAGAGAAATCTTAAATAAATTTAAAAATGTTAACAGGAGGAAATGTTATGTCGGTAAAAAATTGTTATTTACAGCGTTTCAACTTATTTCGTCTTCTCCAGACGGGACATGAATTTGTAGAACTTAAAATTATGTAAACTTAGTACAGTCACTGTTTTATGTTGCCAGAACACACGAGAGACTATTCCTTCTTCGCAATTTGAAAATGTTATCTCACAAACTTAATTATGCCGTACAAACGTCCAAGCAAGTACTCGCAGTGGACGTCTTACAGGGAATTAACCACATTGCTACTATTCCGTTGCCAAAAACACAAGTAATAGACGCAAAACATATCCTCAGTCCATTATGAAATTAATACTTTTCATATACTTTGTGGTGTCAACTGAAAGTTAGTTCTGCCACGTATAAGCACACAGACAAGACGAAGAGTAACCTACAACAGACGGAATTCATTAACCGAAAGTTTCTGCAACAACCAACCCAAGTTCTGTGTCCGTGACTGACGTGAGAGCAGAAACTTAAAAGCAAACCACACCCCAAACGCAATTAGTATATTTCTTTAAGATCAGGAAATAATATCTTTACGAATACAATATAGCGCCCATATACAGTAAAACCTCTCTAACTTGGACACTTGCGGTTCCATGATAATGTGTCCAACTTACAGGGGTGTCCAGGATAGAGGGAAAGGGGGAAAATCATCCTTTCAAATTGTGGTGTAATGACAGTGTGGTAATTGTAGAGTATTATGGAGCCCTTCCCAAAAAGGAAATTACTGATAAGAAAAATCAAGAGGGCAAATTAAATTTTTACAAATTTTGTTTCCACTAAATTAAACTTGCATGGATAAGCTCACAGGGAAGGGCACCGATACTTTACGTTTACCGACAATGTAATCTGTTTACTTACATAATCTAACTACTGTAGGCTTGCTCGAATTAAGAATTAATGACAATAATAATAATCTTTTGAAACCCACTCTCGTGGTTGCACATTACACCCCAGCCTCAATGAAATTTTAAATGTTCAGAATGTATTTTTTTTAATTGTACTTAAGGCATTAGCTCAACATATGATGTCACTTATTTCTTGTAAAAAAGTCCATCACAAGACACTGCTTTTTTGCTTTTATCTTTGAATTTGTCCATTCTCTTTCTAATTTTTGACGCAATCCCAATAAGGTTTCAACCATTCCTTGTTGGTTATGAGCGAAAGCACACCGTTCCAATTTCTGTTAACACTGTTTAACTCAGTTGCAAGCACAGTACTGACAAAGTTAAAACTGTACCAGTAATACGTACTGTAGTCCAGTGAAGGGTTCAACAAAATAATTCCATTGATGTATTCAAAGTCTCACACCTTCAACCATAAGCTAATCCTCAGGTAGAAGGCATTCATAAGTCATAAATTCAAAGCAACAAAATACTAACTGTAAATGTTTCCCATAAAAGCATTGAAGCTAAGTGCATGAACCTGTCCAACTTACAACAAAAGGGGTGTTCAAGTTCCAGGATAAAGGGGTGTCCAAGATATAGAGTGTTGTGGACATGTAAAATTATAGGATATTCCCCGGTTCCAATTAAAAGTGTTCAATATAGAGGGGTGTCCAACTAGAGGGGTTTTACTGTACATACAGTGAACAACCGTGTATAGAGTTTTGGGGAAGTATTTGTAGAGGGTCGCGGTGAAACCCTTTTGGGATCTGGTTTCCCTTTACGTGCGCAGACCGCCCTCACACTGCAACCCCTTCGCGTCTGTTTCACACCCCCTAAGCGTTACGTTCCAAGGCAACGACGGTAAAGGACGCAGGTGCCCAGATTAAACCAATTTCCCCCCCCCCCACCAATATTAGCCAACGGGGGAATCTACCAAAAGTACTGGCGTCGTAAGATTCTCTTCGTTGTGGTATCAGTGCTACAAGTTCGACAACGAAATGCGCCCCTGGTGAGGGAATTCGTAACACCCCACCCCCGAACTCCGTCATTTCTGCCATCAAGCAGTGGCTTCAAACTTTCTGACAGAGCATTTGTCTCATTCGTCTTTCCGCCTACAAATCTGCATTGCTTTGCAAGATCTAAACTTTAAAAACAATAGAAATTTTACGAGCAACTTTTCCTCAAGGATTTTAGTTTCCTTCCATGACTGGGTCTAGACAGATGGTGTCTGTTTTCTGTGCGAGAAAACATGACTGTCATTCAGCAAACGAACTGAAAGGGACACAACATTAAGTATCCGTGTGGTCCTACGTATCTGAGCATACCTCTCTACAGGAAAGCAATTTAATTATATTTGTACCTTTTTGTATCATTTCAATTGATCTACTTTTTTGTAAAATAAAAAGTATTACACCATGTACAAAGCGTTTTACTGCTTCCTTTGTGTGGAAACAATTTTCCAGAATAAATCAGTAATTGATCCCACTGTACGTTTTTACAGAGAAATAAATATGTAGGTCTGGAACAGAGAGACGTTTGTGGTTAGAACTTGGGATAGGAGCAGGTTGTAAATGTGTTATGACGCAACTGTGTTCAAGCTGTATGGTACACAGAAAATCATTTTTCATTAAATTTGGTGTCAGAAATAAATAACTATATTTACGACATAATCATCGCCTAAAGATGTGTATTATTTTCCTATAATTACAATTACACTAATTTTAGGATCAAATAAGTCGTAAGTTTTAAATTGAACGTTAATTATAATTAACGTTCAAGTTCTAATAATTATTAGAGGGTATTAAAAAAGCACACACAACACTGTCCCAGTGAATCCGGCTTACGATAATCTTTCGGATTTCAATAACAGGCACAGTTCTTACAAACTAGAGTGGCTTAAACGAAAGATGATTCAATTGAACATGTCTCGGAATTTTAAATACACATCTCAGTTGTGAGGTTAAACAAATAATGTAAATGCATTTTTAATTTTATATGATATGATTGTTTGTGTCTGTTGTAAAGCTTCTGACGGGGGAATCGATTACGTCATAACTTAACACTAAATCTACACTTAGCATGTCAGCAAATTCCATCACTTACAGTCACAATTGAAACCACAAACTTGTGCAGTCTCTGACCACAGATAACTTTTTATCTAAACTGTTTCTTTCCCGCAAATATCTGTGCAAATAATCTCAGTAACTTACGAAAGTTTTGAAAAATCATTATAAAAACAGGGATGTCTGATAGTTATAAAGCATAATTCTTAATGAGTCTTATCCAAGAATAAACACAAAAAAATCATAAAATAATAAAATAAACAATTTCTCTTACTTAATTACCGTAATTAGTTTCGTATTCTTATACTTTGTATTTCTCTCTACAACAAGTTACCAGCTGAAATAATTATATGATCACACGCAACCATACAGACGTACATATAGCATAGTATATCAGTGATTAAGCATGACTGTGTACAAAGCCATAAAGCCATTTGCTTTGATCCTTCGCTCATATTACTCCGCGCAGACATGATTTAGTGCAAAGCTACATGCAACAAAATTTTAAGAAGGTGTCATGACCTGTAATACCTCAGGAGACCTGTAAGATGACGCATAATGGCGCAAACTAGGCTAGAACCCATTTCTTTTCGTCCGCACCAGAGTTTAAAATATATATATATATAACAGAAAGAATACAGAGAGAAGCTGTGCTGGGGCTTGTAATGGCGGCCATCATTGTGACACGTGCCAACGCCATGACACGCAACAGGAATTTCGACAGAATCACGTACGTGACGACCGACGTCGTTTTAAACATTCCCCAGACACTAACATGGCGAAGACCTAGGAATAAAAGTCAAAGTACGCTACTGCGAAACCGAAAATAGCGTACTCTCTGCGTTTAACATTCTCGCATTTTACATGCAAAATACTAATTGCAATCATGGTCTAGCGGTTACAACGCTGGCCTTGTAATCCTGGGGTCTCGGGTTCGATTCCTGGCGGTGCCCGAATTTATAACTTCTGTTGGGCAAGGCCGTGGTCTAGGCAACACGGAGTTTTCCTCCGGGGGCTTTCCCGGTTTCTCCGTGGCATCCCAACAATTACTCCATTCACACACAGAAGAAGGCAATGGCAAACCACTTCTGGATCATCTGCCAAGAACGTATATGAACAGGTCCCAGTCCGAGAAAAGGATGGAAGGATCCTGTTCATATGGACCTGTCGTAAGACAGAACACTACAAATAAATAAATGAATATTAGTAATAATAGACTGGTCTCCTGCCAAGTCCTGGAGTTAAACTGTACAGTTAATGTAATGTAAATAAAAATCATTAAGTGAGATTTCAGGTTTTCACAGCGGCGAATATGAAGGTGGCTGTCTTCTGGGTTATTGCGCCGTGTAGTCTGGAAGAGTTTACCGACGTTTCAGAGACTGTCTCAATCACCAGTTATCAGCGTCCTGAAACGTCGGTAGGTGCAACAACCCATAAGAGGGCCATCTTAATAAATCGATGTTTCCGAATGAAACATTCATTTTTGAGTATACCAAAAACTTTCGCCCGACGCGAAGATTACGATTCTGTGGAAGTACCGTGGTTAGGAAACAGGAGGAAAGCCTTGTGGGAAATTCGGGGTGACGGCAATCGTGGTCGTGTTAACATTCATGAAGGCCCAAGTAACCTGTTCCCCCATAAACGAACAAGACCAAGTTGTAGTAAAATGCTCCTACAATAATCTTTATAACTACAATTAACTGGAGGTTCTAACCATAGGTTAGCACAGGTTTAGAACAAATTCTTAGCAAAAATAGTCCACAAGGCAAAATCAGAGATGACTAAAGAATAAAAAGGGACTAAATAACTAATTCCATGGAGATAATAAACAGTCGCTTTGCTTTTCAACAAATGATGTAAGGACTGCATTCATCTGGCTCTTCTCAACACTGTAATAAACCCCCAGATTCTATTAAAGGCAACGAATTTCTTGACCAATTAAGTGACTACAAGATTCTCACAATCCTGTCCATAATTCTGTTAACCGATTTAATATTTCGCAATTACTTCAAGAGATTATAAATAAATGCGTGAATGCCATTTATCTGATACACCTAATATTTTTTCCGTTATATTAGTAACACATCAAATTCAACCTCCGGTTCCTCTCTAAGGCGACCTTCAGTTTGGTCCTAAAATTGGGAATTGAAATTTACACAAGGGTTTGACGGGCAACTAACTTCGAGCCTTTGCAAGTGATACGAACTGGCATCCAGTATTACACAGCAGGGAATCCACATGCTAAGTTCATACAAAGGGGTTTCCGTTTATGTAAACAATAAACGTGTTGAGCAATTGTTCTCAAAATTTCTACTGAACTTCCCGGAATGTTTCAACATTCGTAAACTGACAAACACAATCAGTACACAGGCGAGGTTAGTAGGCCTACTGTACGGAATCTGAAATTGCTATTGAAACGTTGTAAATCGTAAAGTTCTTTTCGCAAGAAAACAAGGCGGCGATGGAACTGCGCGGAAAACATCTGCTTTTTGTCTACGCTGTTAACGTTAACTTGTTAAGCAAAGACATTAATATCACAAGGAAAAACACGTGCGCTTTATTGAACGACGATGCTGCAGACCGAAAGGCGGCCACACAATTCTTGGTAACAGTGCCAACAGCTTGTTCATTAATTTCGTAAGGAATTGCATTGCAACCTGTAAGTAACACGTAATGACCGGAAGCAGGAAGACACGTGTTTGGTGATGTGAGAATCGTCTGGAATGGGATTGTAGGGCGCTCTGTAAATGTCACTTTTCTTCAGTCAGTCGTCACACAGTTACGTGGAACCCACCAACTCTCGACATAACGACAAAACGTGATCAGACTTCGTAAAAGTTCGCCTCACACTAATTGAACATCAGCCTCAAATTCAACGGTGCACAGTTCCACAGCTTTTTCACAGGACGAACCTATAAAACTACCTCCACTGACTACGAATTCTTTTTCTGAAACTGAGAGTCACTCGCCTGTCTTCCTAACAAAATTTCGTATGCATTTCTAATCACGTCCATGCATAAAAAAGAACAGGTCATCGCCAATAAAGGAAAATCCTGGAATTTGTATGAAGGAACTGAGAAAAATTACGAATAATACTAGTCAAGATTGCGATGTCCCGAAGGGGATTAGAACCTATCACTTACTCAATAGAAGTCAAAAACATTTACGTTCAATGAGAAACCAGAGACGCACCTGCGACGGTTGGAGTATTTTAACGGAGTGACTGAGTACAATTAAACAAGTTAATAGAATGACAGAGCCGTTACAGAGCAGTTGGTCAGTGGAATGAGCAGAATTAAATGAGTGAATTGGAAAACCGCTGCAGTTGGCGATAAACCCGAACCTTAGTGCTAATGTCCTCACTAATTTCCGTGTGAAGCAGAATAATATTGAATCTGGACTTGTGCGATGATAAGCCGATAATTAAACACTTGGCATTGCGTCGATGTTGGTATTCTGGACGATGACGTCGTGTGGACCTGTGGGTACATGCCAATGATGTTTCTACCTACAGAATGTTATTGCCCATAAGACGAACACAAACCTCACCGGCCATTACGTCTACTGGAGTTTAATAATATTTTTAATAAGCGTGTTCACCATTTAACATCTATCTATATAATAAGTAATGGTCGTTGCTTGGTTGGTGATCATTTGCTGCAGTTATGGGATTTAGGGCTTTATGTGATACTATTTGTGAATTTGTTTGTTGTTATTACCGTTGCCATGGTATGGTGATCATTTCTTGTTAAGGGATTTCAGATTTTATGAAGTAATACTATATAAATGTTAAAATAACTTCGATACAATTTTAGATTACAGTACAAATAAAATCGAATTACATTATTTAATTAAGCAGAGATACAGATAAGATGGTAAAGTTGCGTCATATTGTGATATAATAAGTATATATTAAATCTTGTCCGTCTAATCAAAATAATTCTTATTAAATATTAAAATATTACAATAATTAACATTTAAAATATTTAAATTTTAAATAATGTTCTTTATCGAAATATTCGATTTACATTAGACCATCATCTTTTTTCATGTTCCAGTTCCTAAAAGAACCATCCTCAGGTGTATATAATTATATAAAGTTTCAAAACGATAAATAATTCAAATACAATTTTCATA
>NW_019060613.1:114497-147178 GCF_000696155.1 Zootermopsis nevadensis | reverse complement strand
AATATTTTAAATGTTAATTATTGTAATATTTTAATATTTAATAAGAATTATTGTGATTAGACGGACAAGATTTAATATATACTTAGAGATACAGATGCTAATTTTTATTATTCTTTCTGCAAACGCACTGAAACAAAAAACTTTCGTCATTCATGGCCTGCTATGTACATTTAATTACATAGTACAAAGCAACAAAATATTTTTTTTAATTACACAAAGATAAGTAATGACTTTAATTTTTATGTATTTATTTTCTGATACTTTTCGATAAAAATGTTTAACGTTCTACTTGAGCTCTTTCGGTCGTTTTTGACGGACAATTTTCTAGTAATCTATGAATCGATGGAACAGAGCATTTTAGGATAATTTATAAAGCAAAAGTGCCAGCATCCTGTAACTTGAATGGCCCAAACTAACCCACCTGTCAATACAGATGACAGACAGTGATGGCGGACGCCACTGTCTATATGCAAACTCATACACTGACCGCAACATACAGTTTTGCATTAATCAGGATCAGCTTTTGTTCAACCTCTTTTTTTTTAACAGATTGAATCATGACACTGAATTGCTCACTGTCATGTAGCATTTTATAAGTTTACCGTCAATAACACTCAATCATTCATCTACAAGAACATTACGTAATGAAGTAGAAGCTTACAGATTAATGTTTCGGAATAAAATAATTACGTCAATATATTATTATGATTTAAACTATCTTGTCCATAAAACTTTGTGTACATACTGAATATGAGGTAAGTTAGTAATCTGTTAATTACGCAAAGGTTCGTATTTATTCATGCTTTGTAGCAGGCCATACAAAGCGAATATACGTCTCTCAATACGTACGTCCTTATTTTTAATTTCCTAAAATACTACAAGGACTTCAATGAAATTCATTAATGACCGTTTATGAACTTCATAAACTCTCCCTGAAAACAACCGTGTGTGACCAAGGACATAAAATGCAGGTCTTGTGAAACATAAAACTTCTGTTTATATTTGGTCAATTTTTCGTATAATTTGAGTTTCACTGTGATAAGCACTCAGTGCCTTCTATGTATAGCACCGTTAAGAAGAATTCAATATAAACAAAGCGAAACAGACGTTTCGGAGAAAAATGTTTCCTTTTCCTTCAGACACGACACAGATGCAATGAATAAATTTGTACGTTGCCCCATGTTACAGATTTATCACGTCTGTCAAAGTTCTCAAAGCAAGATAAGATAAAATAAGGCAATTAATGTAATCATAAAAAATTGTAGGGCGATTTCACGTAATGACAGATCAGAAAACTTTGTGCCTGTAGAAAAATGTTTCCATGTCACTAATTTCTCAAATATTTTTAATTTCATAACATGTGTAATTAGTTTACTTTCATGTCTCAAAAACATCCCAACATTGAAATGTTTTATTCATCTGCGTTTAGGCCTATAGGAAGGAAAATCAAATTTTAAATTACTCGTGTGACTGTATCTTCCGTACCACGTAGCATCTGGTATTCGTATATCACACACCTCGCGGTCCCCAGTTTGTATTAAGACCAGCTAGTTACCAGAAAGTGACGATGGTCATCGAACTAACCCTCAACAGCCTCTTATTACCTTCAGAGACTCAACTTAAACCACTTTGTAAACACTTTATGGAATCAATAAAATCTTATCGGGCAATCAGCCGCGTTAAATGGTCACCGTAGTAAACCGACGTTTCGGGAACAAACTCTGTCCCCACCTTCTGGTTTCTGATGTAACTGGATCCTCGGAAGTCGCCTTACTACGGTAACCATTTAACGCGGCTGATTGCCCGAGAGGATTTTATTGATTGTACTCGCCGCGAAAGTCTCAAATCCTACTTTATGAAATACTAAATTACCGTAATTCGTACTTAGCTCGGATTATATTTAGTTAAGGTTTGAAGCTATTAAACGTAATCCAATTTAATTTCTAATTTCTGGTCAGATTGCCACATTACGTCAGAATCCAAAAGAAGGATCTAAGGTATTTGGTTCCTGTATGACGTTTACGTGACTCGCGTTTAAATGTCGTGAGGTACATAAGTCGCTCTTGCGGGATTCATATTACGTTGTATTGAAATGTTTCTTACAAGACGTTAAAAGAAAGTGAAGGGGGGTAAAAGGAGGGAGAGCATGTTTGCGAGCGTCTGTTACCAAAGCGTTTTAATCTTGGCAACTTCATCAATGTCTCGTGAGGTCAAGACAATCTTTTCATTGTTTTCATTGTCACTCTTCTCACGACTTCTACCTTAAAAATCTGCAGTCTTCTCCTCTGTTTTGGTTCACTACGTCTTGTCCCGTGTGACACGGTTGGGTCAGAAGAGCCTTCTATCTCCGACTTACTATTTACTGGATAAAAAAAATTAATTTGCCCGTAATTATACCACACTCTGTTTATAATCGGAAACGTTTTATTTAATTCTTGTTCCACCTTGAAAATGGCAACTGCCGAAACGTCGATACCAGACATTCGACGCGGCTCTCAACAGAAATCCGAAGTTACACAAGTTATTTACTTCGTCGAAAAGAGAGTGCCAAATACAAATATTTTTTGTCCTTAAAATATCTTCGACTTCCCCGTTGAGAAGCTCTGAAATACATACAAATTCCAAAGGAATAAATTTCAGACTCTCACGGAGGTCATGGTTGAGCCTGAAGATGAAGGCAGCATATTCTTCTAACACGCTCGTAGGCCTATCTGTCTTCAACTCATACGGCGTTAAAACACTGAAGTCCAACATCAATACTGTCAAAACAACTCTTTCAAGAGGAGAAATAACTGGTACACCTCCCCGAGATTCCAGAAATTTCTGGCCTTTTATACTAGGTCTGAGATATTACTTCCACATCCGAGTGTCTTGTAAGGGCGTGACCGACAGACAGCTGAAAACGGAGTACTGATGTACACGTTGTTCGAATATGAAAACCAGTGACGTAAGGTACAGCGGAGAAAATAAAGTTGTGCCTGATGTTTAACTAAGCACCACGATATGCAGACGTATAGGGAAATCAGATGAAAAATAGTGGTAGGTTCATGACCTTACAGCTTTGCCCCCGAGGAAGGAACCCTGGTGGACGATTTCCCAGGTGGTCCTGAAACTTGTAGAATCGAACCCCTGTCATTCAACTTACGTAATCACTCTTGTGACTCAGCTAACCCGGCACCATGTCCTAATGATGTACAGGTACTCAGTTTATATTATATGGAACTTTACCTCCACTCCCCTATACATATTCTTGGCGTAGTATTAAAATTTTAAACAAGAAAGACTACACCTGAACACAAACTTGTCACTAACCTCAATATCCTCCGTTGAATGAAGTTGAAAGCAGCATACGTGACCAAGCTGCTGTGTCTTCTGTTCGACTTTCATCTAGTGAAAATTGCACTGTAACTTCGAATCAACTTCCAAGTGTATTAACACAAACTGTATATGAATAATATTGTAATTATTTACCCTCAGCCTAAAACACTGTACCTTAATTATGCATTTGGGCACAAGAGCCAAGACAAAAGTTGTTTAATATTTAGCTTAACCTTGCCAGTAGGACACTTACACAGTTTTCTGTTTGTTACTTTCATAATAATGTTTAATGCCCACTTGATTAAAACATACGGCGCTCTCTTATAAAACCTTGGCCTTGTCGTATTACAAAACTCTTACTCTACGTGAAATAAGGCAACCGCGTCTTCATAAAAGCACAAATAATATTGTCAACACAAACAACACGCCACACTACCTTCCATTACACAGCTAACCGGATCTAGAACTTGGAGTCTCGTGACATCTAGTGTTTGTTTCTGAAGATAGTCAGAGTTACCAACTCATACATTCTCAAGGACAAAAACCACTTCCTGTTACACGAGAGATGCACGAGCTATGAAGATTTGTATAATTGAATGGCGCGAAGATAGATATTAATATAGTAGGATATAATAGCGTTTCATTTAAATAACAAGGAATGCTGTTTCGTATCGTTACAAAACATGAAATGTGTACGATGTAGGTGTGGTATCTTGTAATGGTATCGTATAGAATCCAGTCAATTCATGCCATTGCTAGTTAGGCACGAGGATGAGTATACTAATTAAGGAAATATATGACAAGTAAATTTAATTATAATTTTGTATTTGCGTAAAGTGAAGTGAGAAAGGTTGCATCACGTATACCACCTGCTCCAAATGTTTATTTCCGAAAACGCTTAACGTAGTAAATACTGAGTCATGTTTCAGTCCAACGTAACTGCATGATTGCTCTGATGAGTCTTAGGGAGATCTCTAATACGACGACAATTTGCAACATCCCAGAAAATAGCCATATTCAAAGAACTCCACCGGAGTACCCGCATTCTCAATCTCTAATACCGAACGGTCAGGTGGTTACTATTCCAACTTCATATTGGGAGGTTCCGGGTCAAAATTTCTGCGTTAAGGTCGACTATCGTGATCGAGATTTTCATGGGTTTACTCAGTCCAACAGTCAAATTACACGTCCTCCAACACAGCTGGTATCCGTCATGTTTCGAAGTAGGGACTCAGAATTAACGTGAAGCTTGCTGTTCTACTGAGCTTATTGTCTTATGGGTTAGGAATCGTAAATATATTAAATAATTCACAACTCGCCTGCTATATCTTTATTGACAGTCAAACAAACTTCATTTTAATAATACATATGTTCCTAATGGAGCTCATAATAAGTATTACATCATACTATTATAATATTTATTACCCTAGTCACCAAAGCCAGTTCATAATATCCCTAACCGAAGTTCTGAAGCGATGTTTTAATGCGCGTAATTTAATCTTTGAGGCATATGTGGGCCCTTAAAAAATTTAAATTCAATCAAACTTTGAGAATTTTCTTCAAGAAAATTTAGACTATAAAATATATGCATCTTCATTAGTTAAATTACACCAGAACTGAGTATTAGAAACACTTACTACAAATATTTCACTAAGTTCTAGATTATCGAATGCTTACAAAGAAGGTTTAGTAAACTACTCCTCTGTGTACGTATTCGTTTGTTCAGCGGTGTGATATTTGCGTGAAGAATCTGCCCGAAGACACATGACAGTGGAACATAAGCCCTTTATAGACTAACTTACGCCAAGAAGGTTAAATGGTAGGGATTAATATCATCATCTCGCAAACTTCAGAACTGTACACAATAACTTTCGAAAGAAAAAAAAAATTAAACTACCACAGAATTCCAATAAGACAAGAAAGTAAGATAAGTTAAGAAGCTTACAAATTATTATTAGTAATACCATGGAGTGTCTAGAATATAGTAATCAGAGCGAAGACTCCATACAACAAGGCGCAGGGGTAGGCCACCAGCATCTGCTGATGAGTCATGTAGAGGGCTGTGGCGAAGAGTTTCGAAGCTGACAGGCTGCACCACGCGACGGCTATGCCAGTTAACACTAGCCCCTCAATGCCCCTACAACAAAGACGCGTGTTCTATCACACACATTGGCAATTTATGTGATTATTTTGTTTATTAGCCCGTGAAAATTAACGAGCTTTTCGTAAAAGTGGAATAGAAACATGGAGTTAGGAGTAAGACTCTTACTCCCTACTTAGCATTGCCATCTGTCGACGGCCAGGGAAATTTATAGATAAGACGTAAACAGAGTTTAGTACACTGGAGAGCCGACAAATAAAGTTATCACGCTGTACTACGTAAATTTACTAAAATCAAAATAATGTAGGCGTCTCATAGTCTAACCTCACTCTGATGGGTTACAAACATAAGTTGTACGTTCTTAAAGAGGTATTCTCAGTAAAATAATTACCTTAGCATACCGTATAGGTCTATCAAAAATGTTATTAAACTAATATTCACACTGTAAAATTAGATCATGTCATGGTACTGAGTCACAAATCAAAATGAGATCCATTCTTGATTCTTAATTTATTTAACTACGCTTATTCAAACTGCATCGATCATGCAGAGTCGAATGGTAGGATGACAGTCGTAATTCTTGAGATTATTTTTATTCATGTATGTGCAAGTAATTTTACCAAGATTTTAATATATTTTCCAAAATAAATACACGGTCCCGCCATTTCAAACTACATCCCGCACAAATAAATGCAACATGCTGAAAGATCCCACATTTCACAGCGTTTCTCCTTCAGCTCTACGCGTAGCTGCGAGTTCTGATCTGTCGTCGCTCTCTCGTACTGCTGTTCATGTTGCAACGTTGCACGATTCTTCTGTGACCCTGAAGAATGCAATTTTATGACTGGTACTGTACTTACTGGAGAGACATTATGACGTTGATGCCAGACAGGATGACCATTGGCAGCAGACAGTAGCCGAGAACGGAGATTACGGATCCCAACGTGACGCTGTTCATCGCCATAAGACTCAGCAGAAAGTATACAGCCAGACAGCCTAATACTCCAATGCCATAGATATAGCTGAAGTGGACCTTTCCAGACTGTAAAATACGAGGAAAAAAAATGATATTCACTACCAGAAAATCTAAAATAAAGCTATCGATGTTGATTTTCTAGGTGAGCTGCTTAATTTACACAGGACTTGTGTCTGTTAAAAACAGAGTAGTATTGTCTGCTTTTATTTTATTTATTTAGTTTTCTGTCTGAGGACAGGTCCATATGACCAGGATCCTTCCATCCTTTTCTCGGACTGGGACCTGTTCATATCCGTTCTTGGCAGATGATCCAGAAGTGGTTTGCCATTGCCTTCTTCTGTGTGTGACTGGAGTAATTGTTGGGATGCCACGGAGGAAAACTCCGTGTTGCCTAGACCACGGCCTTGCCCAACACAAGTTATAAATTCGGGCACCGCCGGGAATCGAACCCGAGACCCCAGGATTACAAGGTTAGTGTTCTGACCGCTAGACCACCGTGGCGAACCTTCTAGGTTGTAACACACGAATATAAAATTTTATCAAAATCCGTTCAACAGCTCTCGAATGGTTACTTACACATTTACGAACGGACTGATAAAGCGATTTTCATAGGCACTACGCCGGGTTGTGAATCCGTCTAAAAATATAATGAACAGCAAAAATTACTCTAAAGTGCTTACGTTGGGGGGGGGGGGGGCAGTACAATTACAAAGGGCTTCCCCCGTTAGGGCATTGCATAGGTGGGAAGGTCCATTCGACAGAGCTCTTTCTTCGAGACAGCTGTATTATGTGTTGTAGTAATAGCTGAGCTAGGACTCGATGATTATGCGCGCTCTGGAACCCTTTGAATGGGGGGGACCCCCATTCACAAAAATTCGCATTGTGTAGGTTGTTCTATATACTTCGCCGAAACGAGGCATGAATAACTTAACAAACCCAACGAAGGGAATCTTTACTACCATGATACCAACGATGAAGTGACCTGCTTGTAGGGAATACCAGATTACCATGAGACAATTTCATGACTCGACTGCCGACAACTGGCTAATGTAAGATTTGAGGTTTTCATGGCCGTGAGTCTGAAAATGGCTGTCTTCTGGGTTGATGCGACGTGCAGTCTGGCAGAAGTTTACCGAAGGTCCTTGCTGCCTTCATCATCAGGGCTATAAGTTTTTCTTTTGAAAATAATAATGATGTGGGTATAAAATACAGCAGAGAACATAAAATATAAGGAACAGACAAACTTCGCTACACCAATAAGAACGGACTTTAGAGCCTGAGTCTGGACCATTTCAGTTTCTGCAACACAAACATCACGTTTAAATCATACAGGCGACTGGACACGTTCGATTCATCTTCAGAGCTTAAAGCAAGGTCCTCCCCCCCTTGGAGCACCAGGGTTTCGGTGCAGAGCTGGCAGCACGACATGACATTTAGTCTGGCAAAATATACCAAGTTACGTGTAACATTATCCAGTTATTAAACTAACAGCTTCGGATTTTGACCTGTGTCTATTCCACGCATAAACACAGAAGTTTCAATGTTTTTAATGTGATCTCCACAAGTCCCACTACACAATTGATTTTGGTGCATTTCTGACGTCAATAAAGGTAACTGGAATAGTAAACTGTCACCTCAGTCGATTATTCGCAACCAGCTGAGCGACTATTAGCGTCTTCAGAAGGGCTGTGCTTCTTGGCGTTACTTGTGGTGTTAATTTGTAATTCTTTTCTTATGAAAGTTTATTCTTTGAAGTTCTGAATTCTTTTGCACGAGTAAATTGCAGGAACTTCTCATGGAAATCCTGACATCTCACAGGATGAAATCACAGTTCGCACAATGTAAGACAATGTTCATTAGCTTTAATCAATTTAATTTCGTTATTTGAAAAATCAATTATACTAATTCAATTCACATAGTTCATTATAGTTAACATTACCTGATAAATATAAGAATCCTACTTTTTTAAAGATTACATTTAAAAGCTTACACGTTTTTTGAGATTCTTGCCAAATGTAAAAAACACATTAATCTTCTTACATAAAGTGATTAAAGTATATAAAAAACGATACCTTGATATTCTTATAGCAAACGAACAGTAGATTTATCACAATGCGACAATCGGCCTGTGCCGTGTAACTTGATATGGTTTATTGTATTACGCTGTATGAAGTCTCTGCGTATTTTCACGGGACCACTGTGTCGAAACTAATATGAGGCACGGCTATAAAACAGGAAGGGAGAATATGCAGCAAAACGGGTCTAAGGGATTTCTGCGACGTAATTTCCTGTAACAGACAGGCTGCCAATAGCTAACATCAATCACGCACTTACATTAAAGATAGAAAAAGACTTCTGATTTACAACAAGATGTCCTTTACATAATACATACGGCGTTACTACCAAGGAAACCAATTTAATACCTTCACAGCCTCAGGTCTCATTTGATAATATCCTGTCTTTTATAGAACGCGAAGTTTCATTGCCGTGTTCAGAGAAACACGATATCAGATCCTATCCTGAATCAATTTAATACAGCTCAGACGTTGACATTCTGTATCTTTAATAACCATTCTAATATTATCATTCAGTCAATTCCTAAGTTTCCCAAGTGGGCAGTTTAGTAATACATACAAACACGTATCTTGAAATCCTCAGCAGAAGAGACCAAATGATAAATTTGGGAAAACTTGTCCGTAAATGGGAGGATAATATTACAATTCATCTTAAAGGATAAGCGAATTGCGGTGCAGACTTAATTTTCCTGGTTTTAGATTTGCTGAACGGTTTTTCAAATCCGTCGAGAAGTTTATGTACGGATTATAAGATTAAATATTTTGTTTTTGAACCGGTAAATGGATGGCCATAATGGGTTTTAGACACACGAATATGAATTTAAATATGATAAGATACATTTGAAACAACAAACGCATAAGACAATTTAGAGCATTATTAATATCTAATATTACCTCATTTTCCAATAATGTTGGTGTTAATAACATATAACTATGAATTCCTTCACAATGAATTAATACGACATTCGCTAATATCTTAAAACAATGAAGCTTAAATTTACGACTTTTAAACTAATGCACTGTTTTCATGTCGCCCAACTTTAAACCTTATGGCACCTCGAACTTCCATTTTGCTGTGTAAGAACTATGCAAGAAGATGGCCTCTTGTGGATCGCTGGGCAGTGTAGTCTGGTAGAAGCTCGCCGACGTTTCAGAGGTATTTGCTGTGGTTATCATCGCTCTGATGACATGGAGGCAGCAGAAACCACCCCAGAAGACAGTCATCTTCATGAACGTAATACACGCAGGCTAATACATAGATATTCCTGTTTCGCTTTCAATGCAACTCGTCCAAACTCCATTACCAGAGCCTTAGTAAAAGGAATACAGATAGACTAATGTACCACGAGCTCTCAGATGGGAGAGCCGGCACAGCGCATCGTATATAGTGTCCAACATCACGTGAGTAGATGCGATATCTGCACAGTCATAATGACATATGGCAAGATAAATAAAATACTACAATGCAATACGACGTGATAACGTGAGTTCCATTACAGCTACATATTAAATAACATTAATTAATTTGTCTGAAATAAAAAAGGTAGGTTATTTAAAAACAGAAATTAATTTCTGAAATTTACACACAAGTTTAAACACAATGCTTTACGTGTTTATCGACCAGCCAATGGTGAGAACAAACATTCATTACGCTTAACCGCATCGCCCCTACAGGTGGAGGGTGTCATTACTTCGCTTGGCGACCCCCTCTTATGTGCATTCAATGAAAATAAACAACGATATTATTATAGAAACAGAAATTCAAAATATATTTCTCTTGAAAAAATCAAACATAAATAAACACTTATGGAGTTTACATGCGGTCCCGTAAGTTTAAAACCAAAATAACAAGGGCACAACAATATACGCCTAAAGTGATATCTTAACTTCTTACAAGTTATAAAAAAATAGTCTCCTCTCAAAATGAAATCCTCACTCGGCCTCAGTTTCTCCCCCGAGAGATACGGCAGTTACCTCCCCTGGTGAGCCTCGAACTCAACCAAGAAAAACACAAATAAACAACAGAACCGCTGCCTCTAAATTTCAGGAAAAAACACGGCAATCCAGAAACAGGAAGTACTTTACCCCGACAGGCATTCCGAGAGAGAGTGAATCTTGCGCTAGCGATAATCAGCCACGATATTCCACCCCCCTCCAATCATGCCCCCTCACATCCCACGCCAGCGCAGCAAAAGGCATGGTATCGATCTGGGACCCCTAGTTCAGTCGGCCCTCACCTAGTCCCGAGGTCGCCCCCTTAACCTCACAGGCCGAAAGAGCTCGAAGTTTTGGCTCAACGCAAAGGGTTCATTGACCAAGCTAACTAACACTAAATCTAATAATTGTTGTAACACAAGGAGGTATGGGTTCCTTTCCGCCTGAAAAATTTACCTGGTGCTGCAAAACGGTTACCCACTCCCATGGCAGGAATTACATACTTCGCTTGAAAATTCAAATAATGCTCTGTGCATAAATTTGGTGCTTAACAAATGCAGCGAAGATTTTATTTATTCACGTCCATATATTATCTTAACGTTAGCATATATATAATATGTAAAAGAACTGTAGTCTCTCTTTTTTTTTTTGCGAAACAGAATTCCGAACGGAAATTATGGGGTTGAGTTAGAGTCATTCAATATTTAAAATATTTTATGGCAATATAGGTTTAAATAATTTCACAATTACTTGTAAACAATAGCGAATACTAGCACGTTATGGAATCATAGAAGTCCCTCATTCACACCGTAAAAGAGCGGAAGACGAAATTGTAAGCAAGAACAATACTTTTTCTTTATCCTGATTTCATCTCTGGGCCCTTAAAAGAGCAGCTTATTTCTCTTTCACACTCGACCCAGCCTTCTCCCCTAGCTCCATATTCCCTCCTCAACCCACGGCTGTGATTGAACAATCCCCGCGGAATGATTCATTTCCTCGTCCCTTCAAAATATTTGCTCGTCATAAACTAGTACAGCATACAACTTTGTACAGTTTCAACGCTCCCAATAAATCATGAGCTACAGTCAATAATATAACTTCGTATGAAATCTAGACCTGTGGTCTACGACACCGCTGTCTGTACATCTGGCATCGAACCATGTGTCCTAGGTACGACAGTCATGTCGCCAGCCGTGGGCGGCCTACATCGACAGGATGTTACGCCAGTCCATCTATCGAGTGCCTATATTTAAACTCGCCAATTAAACATGTAGCTGACATGACAGTCTTCACCACGTTAACCTCTGCACATCTCGATTCACCGCAGACCTTTGTTCCTTCCAGAGGACATCACATTTCTGTACGCAGAACTTCAAAGCGGGCTAAGCCACATTTCTCTATCCTAAGCCAGACAAATTCAATTCACGCTCTCCAACTCTACTTCCCGAAGATTAATTTAAATGGACGGCGATTCAAAGGTCACAAGCGCAAGCCATAGGTCCCTATCCTAAGCCACATCAATCCCATCCACACTCCCCTACAGTATTACCTTAAGATTAACTTTAATATTATCCTCCCATCTGTGCAGAGGTCTAAATCTTAATTAAAGAAATTATGGCGTGCATCGTAGTAAACTCGCGTCATTCGACGACTACGACAAGACTACCAACTGTGCCTATCTGTTGCAAGGGTGCCAACCCGTGGTCTAAGAGGGAAGAAACTCCACTATAAGCAATCAGATTTTACGTGATATTCAGCTAATCACACAAGTTGATCACAACTTCAGCTAAATTTCTATTCTCTGTCATGGCCAAGTGATGATAATTATATTGTAATTCAGACTCTGAAACCAATTTCTGGAGTACGATGAGGATACATTAATACTTTTTGTTTCCATTATTTTAACAACAAACAGATGAAGAGAGAATATTCAAATAGATAATAAATATTAAACGTACAAGTGTAGTCTGGTCGATGTTAACCAACGTTTCAGAGGTCATACTGCCTCCGTCATCAGGGCGATGAAGATTTCTGTCTTCTGGGTTGTTGCGCTGTGTAGTCTGGTCGATGTTAACCAACGTTTCAGAGGTCATACTGCCTCCGTCATCAGCATAACAACCCAGAAGACAGAAATCTTCATACTCACCGCTGTGAAAACCTCAAATCTATTTCGTACAATGTTGCAAAAGTAAGTAATAACTTCAAAGTATTCATCGGTGGAGACCCATTTAAGTTACTAAATATAAGTTTAAATAAACACGTCTAGTCGTCGTGGCTCAGTGCGTCCAGGTAAAATTTTCAAGGTCATAGAAAAAGTGATTTAGAGCTATCAGTTTCAAATTAAAAACAAACAAAATATAAATCAAATTAGTCACATAAAATTATCAAGCTCTCAAATTTAGCTTCAAAGCAACAAGCACGAACACACAGACCTTATCAGGCCATCATGTAAGCGTCCATGTTAATCTTGTTAATTGTACGAGAACATTGCACTGAACAAGAATGATATTAAACTGAGGTCGAGTTCTGAAGACAAAATCAGTCATCGAGTTGACCTCCCTTCATGAAGACTTTCGCCTTGTAAGAACTTTCTGACTCAATTCAGGAAGAGACAGGCGTACACATGTAAGAAAGAGTAGATACTAGTCCTGAAGAATACATTTTACATGTTTTTGATTAAGGATTTGCATTTTTCTATGATAGTCAACGATAGGTCCACGTCAAATCTTTCCGTCGACTGTGAGCACTCTGCTTTTATGTAGTAATTTACTTCGGACCGCTAAAGAACCCTAAAAAGTATAGCCTAAATAGATTACCAGGAAGGTGGGACTAGGTTTTGAAAGTTTAAATAACATTTTGGAAATTACGGATCAATACGGAATTAGTTAAAGTGATTATATGTTCTATTTCTAGCTACATAAAATAATTATAAAATATTTAGATCAACCGAAGTAGGATTACGTATAATTCTACATAGTCTGTGAGGTAATTGAATTAAATCTCTAAGGGATTGTGTTCGCTGTGCAATTTAGATATCCTAAAAAAACACATAGGCCTACTCTAGTATGAGATCTGTCAGCATATGCCTGGATATATGGATATAATGCATAAATTCAAAATTATACAATGAAATAAAGACCAAAAACAGTGATCATCCTGTTAAATTAAACGTGTCTAAATAGATAGCAGCCCCAGACTGTCCCCCAACGCGCACAACATGTTTATTTAAATAGATACATATTTTGATTATGATATTGTTCTTCCTTACGAGATGAAGTCACACGCTGGGGCACAGACAGAGGTGTACATAACCCAGAACTGGTAACATTAACCAACTCACAAATTTTTAATCGAAACACCGACTTTCTGTATTGAAGAGAAGAAGACTGGTTACATAATAGGCATGTGTGAGATGAGATGAGATAAATTTAGACGAAGCTCAGACACCACTTTAAAGCCACAGGCTTCGATGACAGGATGATGATGATGACAATGATGATAAAAATAAGTAACAAAGTTGTGGAATGAGTTAAAGTGGTTAATTACGGAATAATGGAGGACTCTTGTGTAACGAATCTTAAAGTTTCATAAAAGGCGGTTTTATTGAGATATATGGTCAATGAATGTAACAAATCAAACATGTAAGGTGTGTAGATGAATAAACTATATAAGATTTCCTCTCCCGTAGGCCATGTTAATCACTCTAAGACGTAATTATTCATATATTAATATATATTAACACATGCAGTAATTGTATTTTATTAATTTCTTATTCCGTAATCAAACAAAAATTACAAAATTTGACTGATGTAAAAACAATTTCCCTGTCTTCGTCTTAAATTAAACTACACAATTCTTCCGGAAAGAAATGGGAGTTTTCTGCTCGGGTAATAAAGAGGCCACTGTCTCTTTTTGCCTGACATAACTCCCGAACACTAGAATCCGCCTGCAAAGCTTTGTTTAGGCCGCATGTCTCACTCTGGTGGCAGAGAAGTGGTCTGATAAGCACGGCGCTACGAAGCGAAGCGAAGGGATACTTTTAATTTTTAAGTTTGCTTTTGCAAAAAAAAACAGCAGAATGTGAACGCATAATTTGAAAGTTGTTCATCCTATGTATATTTTATCTCTGAAACTATTCAACTGATTTCGACAAAATTTCGTGTTGAGATATACACCAAATATTGTCGGGACAGTTGTTCGTGCTCGTTTACAGAAGGATCATCAATTGTCTCAAAAACGGCTAATGATAAAAAGTTAGTAATATGGAATTCTTCCACGATAAAAACCTGATATTAAATAAGGATCTCGTTACGACCTACAGTTTGTTTTGAGGGGAGTGGGCGGAATGTTGTGACACTGTTCGTATTTAAAAATAAACTTATTTTATGGCTGCATAGAACGGCATATTTGTGATTACATTTAAAAGAATACAATTAAATCAGCAACAGTAAATCTGTCTGTAATAAACAAATGGCAAGTTCGACGAGATACGTATAATTGCAACCAAAGAACACAAAATAAAACCTAGCACACCACAGTTGCAGAAGCTGGAAGGATGGAACTACTCACAATGTTCAGGTAACAGGATAATATTCAAAGGGACTTAAAGAAACTTACCATGATGCGCGATAGATTAAGTTGGCTCAAACTGGGTCCAATGTCAGGCTGCATTAATCACGTCAATGAAGCTTCATTTTTCCTTATAAGACGGAAAAGTTCCTTACCAGTTAAACACTTTCAGGTTCTCAATAAGGACCTGCACCAGGTAGTCAGTCCGTTAGTTTGTTTGTTTGTAACATCTTTAAGCGCTTCTTACTTCCAGATTCATTTGGACTGAGACGGAACGCGTGTATAATGCTCATTCTGTATATGACGACGAGACAGTTGCCGAGCCTACAAGGCAGCTAGCTAGTAATACGAATGTCAACCAGCCTCTCAAACCCGAGATCAAAACATATTAAAGTGTAGTATCGGTCTTTCAGAGGTGTCAGTTGGTTAAAATCACCGACGTTTCATGCATTCATCAACAAGGTTACGAGTCCTTATAATTGGAACAGAAGTTACATCTGAAACTTCGGTGATTTTTAACCAACTAACAGCTGAACCACCGATATTTTATTAAATTTAGTTGGAGTAGAAGCTTTAAATAGTAAAAAACAGCACTGTAATCTACGCAGTGGCTAGACTCATCCATAGTAACTCGCTTCTCATTAGTGCTTGGTTATCATCAATTAACGACCTAATTACTATATATTTCGTAATATAACCAGATCATTCAAAACCATTAATACTAAATTCCAATATCCATTCGGTCCTGAGCTAGTTTAAGCCGATAATATCCTATAGCCTATTTTGTTAACACCTATTTAATATAACACTTCTACATCACAGTGCTCCAATGCCTACCCCTACATAAATCACACGTCTAAGTCTTCCAAAATAATGATATAGATGCGTCTAACTATAACTGTGACTCAATAAGTACATCAAAAATTAAAAAAAATCAACCTTACGTTCAAACATATCCCAGTAACTTTGTTTTTTAAATAAATGTTAGCTATGCTATTCCTTCAGAGTAACAGATAGGCGACCTCTCTCAGATTAAAGCTATACAAACTATTAATCCCTTGTGCACTGCAACCCATATTACAGTGATACAGTGTATCAAACAGAATCACTTTGACGGACTTCCCACAGCTCCGCAGTTAACATATAAACACGTGTACCAAACTACACTCATGCTATATTCCAACCAAGGCCAATGGTTAATATACATGAGAACGTTGATGTCTGCGTCTGGTTAATAAATAGAATACCGTGTTCACTAGTTCCTATTCTCGCCACGTAACCATTCGCCTTGATTGGTATAAACTAGGATATACTATTGTGACGGGAGACACGGTATAACGATGGGACTTAGAATTTGGGTCCGAATATTGATAATGCAAGTGATTATTGCTACACATTCATGTTACGATTGAATTTATATAATTTAATCCTTCAGCGTCATCCAAGATCCGTTTCCACTTTGATTTCGACTTATTACGCCAGACACGTCGGTGTTCAATGTAAATAAGATCACTGGACGCACGGACGATGGCCTAAATCACGAAAACGTCTCTTACACACACACACGTCGTGGTCGAGTGGTTAGCATTCCTGTTTCGAGAGGTTCAGGGTTCAAATCTCGGCCCGAAAACCAGCTATCCTGACAGAGGTTTTTCTTGGTTTTCGTAAGTCCTTCCATGTATATGTCGGGTTAGTGCCTTAAATGTGCTTCCTTCCACATTCGTCCAAGTCGGAAGGGCTTTGTGATATTTCACATCCTACTTGCGTTGCGATGAGGGGTTGTGATTTCCCCTCCTTACCCCGTTATTGAACGACCACCTCTTATGTGTTGTCCGCTTGTGATTAATTATTCGTTTTACTTACAGTTGCATTCCATGTATGTGAGCGGTGATTGTTTTCAAAAAAAAATATATTAGTTATTTTATATAAAAAAGAGACAGTGTAAAGCCATTTTGGTGTCGGCACATTGCGTCTTGTTCACCATCTGTAACCATTTGAGTAAGACCGAAGGCAGAGACGGAGCAGATGCGGAAACTCGCCGTATTGAGACGTTTTGTTCCATGTTTGCAGAGCAAACAAATAAAGCCTCAACCTCTATCAGCACCTCAGTATATTGGTTCCACGTGAAACATGAAGAGCTAGAAACCTGATTGGCCAGTGCAGTTCTTAGGCATGCGCATTGTCGGTTCTGCCGTACCGTTGTAGAGACAAGGCAGGAGAAGGAGTAACCAAACCTTCAGATAAGAAAAATTGCCAACAGTGCGGTTTCGAGAATTCAGTAAACAATATCGACATGGTCCCGCACTTCACAGTTCCGTGACTGGATTACAGCAACTTCATCTCTAACGTTGTAGACATGGGTTCAAGCTATGAATTGGACTTGTAGCTTGATGACTGGATTACTGTAGAAAACAGAGGGTAGTTTTACGTTCTTCTCGTGTTATTGAATTGTACAACACTGTTTTGTTTTCATGCCAATCACAAAGGAGTTCCTAGAATTGAGATCAATGGACCTTTACAATCGCTATTCATGGCGACTGCGGGTCAAGCAAATTGCAACAAACATGTACATAGAATACCACCGTCTGCGGTAAATTCTTAGAAACTGAAAAACTATTTCAAATATGAGTCAGATACGAAGGTTATTGAATGAGTCGGTAGTGATCGACTTCAAGAAACTAGCACTGGTGACCCAGCCGAGATTCGAACTCGCTACCCCGACCTACCACGGCATTATAATTCTTTTGTGCCTCGTCCATGCCTCTCTACACCCTTCTAGCTTCAATTTTATTTTTAAGGAATGTGCACAACATTAAGGAACTCATGTTCCTCACATTCGCGAGCTATTCAGTCTTAACCTTTACTTATCAATGTCCACTATTTTATATCATTTTCCTGTCCTTTACCAGGAAATGTTCTCCATATCCCAATTATTCTGTCTACCTTGTAACTCATATCTGAAGGCTTCACTCATCCACTTTCCATAATGTCAGCCAATATTTAATAAATCTTCTAATATGTTCCATAACTTTTCATCTGTTATCCCCCGTTCTCCCATATAAACACCATAAATTTAAAATTCCTGAGAAAGCTATAAATTCTTTTTATAAAATATCCCACTATATTATATACCTCCTCAAATCCTAACTACTACCTAAGCAAAATCACTTACTATTTACTCTATTGTGGCACTGCACAAACATAATACTAATGGCCAATATGTTCTGAATTGATGCTATGATACTACACTACACAGCATACGACCCCCCCCCTCCCTTGCCTTATATTTTCCCCTCCCCCACAATCGAAAGACGTAAATATTTGCGAGCGCCCTCCAAAGGAATCGGCTGTATTCCTTGGTCAGACGGAGGATGCTTGAACACCGACGAACCAACCATGAGCTTCCGCACAATGTACCTTGCGGTTAGGCAGCCACGTAAGGGATTACTTACTCGTAAATTAACCAGAACTGCTCAAACATAACATAACAATTTGTTTGTATGAAACAGACAAACAATTTAATTAGACCACGCAGAGAACAGTTTACACATTACACTTCAGTTGTACTTCAACGATACAGAAAACATTAATTTACTTTTTGTAAATAAATATATAAATAAATCCAGCATCGTAAACACGTCCGGATGACCATTGCTTCATACATAATTAGACCCATTCTACAAGTCTGACTCAAGTTCTAAAAATGTATAGAATCGCATACTCCAATGCAGTACATATAATTTCTAAACATGTTAATTATTAGCTAGCATGGGTAATTAATTGCATGATACACGATTATAAATGTCTTTAATTTCGTAAAGAATATCGAAATGTTTCAAGTAAAATTTTATAAATTAATTAGGTCTATGTTTCATCATGCTGTGTTTCGAGATGATCAGTCTTTAAGAAATTATGTGCAGTTCAATTTGATATCCATACAAAGTACGCACTATATTGGATCGGTATTAACCTAACAGAAACAAGCATTAACTAAAACTTGCGACAAGAATTCTGGTGTCTGAAATGTAATACAACCGATGAAACCCACAATCCCACCTTCATTTTAATAATTCTTTTGCATGACTTTTCCTAGACTCTGTGTCCTATATTTTACAATTTCTCATTCAAACGTAACGACCAATCACGTATCTAATTCATTCACCTCGTACTCGGTTAGATTAGGTTGGGTGGTCTTAGTCTTCACCTCGTACTCGGTTAGATTAGGTTAGGTGGTTTTAGTTCACGCAGGGAAATTCTGGGACAGAACTTTAAAATATACCACGACCAATCCTTCCTAATATTTTTAAATTTATCATTCACAATAATCTTATAATTTAATACTGTATAACCTATGTAAACTAACGCAACATCGCTAAATAACCCAAGAATTAATCAATTCGATTACGAAGTACCAAAGGATTACTATAAAACTGTTTATTTCATGAGATGATATGTTTAAACAGATTGAGATAATACGAAGATACAATTACACATAATTCAGTTCAAATAACGCTGGGCTACTTTAGTCTAGGTTGGCGGTCTGAGAGCGGATCTGTACATTACTTCACTTTACACAGACGCCTTTTTATTTAGTGCTGTGGCGAAACTAATGGACTTTCCACTATACGCTGAGCTGTGCTAATGAAAACTCCCTCTACTTCATGTAAAATCTAAATAAACAAAGCCACGGGTTACGTACAGACTTATTCGTTTGGTCTGTACGTCCATCTACTTCCGAAAGCCTGTCTGTGTGTCAGCGAGTTGGGAAATACGATATCAGAAAGCAAAGGATACAGATTTAGTTTTTGATATGTGCAGAATACATTCCGTTATAATAATCTTTGGTTCCAGAACTTCAAATGTCAAGTTCTGAAAGAAACAGAATGCATCATTCTAAAAATCTAGACACATGCAGGAATTATCAAAGCTATCCCTCTCCGAATATTCACTGTATGGGAGAACACAGCACATGTAAAAGTAAGGTTCATCAACCTAAAGCCAACCATTTTTGGTTGATAGGCAAATACGTGAACGTTATTTTTGCAACAACGTATGAATATGCCGGAAATGAATCAAACTGATATATTATATTATAATTCTATTCTCGAATCTGCTATACCTAATCACTCAAGAGGAAATATGTATATATATAGTGTTGAAAATAATCAAACAATTAAAGAGTTAAACACTACAGTGAGAATCCTAAATCTCACATAATTTAAAATTTCTTGACATAACCACTTTGTGATACATGTTACTTTACGTATGTTAAATTTCATATAGATAATTAAAATATTATGCTGAAAGAGTAGCCTCACTTCCTCTGGTAAGTTTGATACGAAAAATGCGCATTTCCACAACATTTCAACCTTCAACTTCAAAGGAACTAGAATCTTCATAAGCAACAGAACGTGAGTGCATTGCACACTATTACAGAAAACGCACTAACACAAAAAGGCCTATGAAATATATTCTAATTCTCTCTTAATATTTAACAGCGAGTACATAAAAGGAACATGAAAATAATGGGAGCCAAATAAAAAAGATTAATCAAATTCTTCGGTTGTTTTCGTATTAAAGCCTTCTTGAAAAAGAAAATTTGTAGCAGTGTATATATATATATTGTATTTTATTTTTAGGAGGGAGAAGGCGGTGGTTGTTCGAGGGAAACAGTGCGGACAGTCAGTCTTTTGTTTGACCTCCACCCCCCAGAAAAAATTGTTCACCCGCGACAACAAAAGAAAGAATTGTAAAGACTGGAAAGAACAATTTGTTCCGTCGTTTGAAGAGCGAATACAGTGACATCTACCGGAATAAGTTTCAACTTAGTCACTCGTCGGATTCTGACCAATGGCATTGGAGGAATATAAACCTATATGAAAAAAATCAGGGAACCATTCCTTTGTTACAATATATAAAACATACTTGATTCAGTATTTTACTAAGGAAGACATAGGAAAATGTATAATACGTGCAATTCTGAAAAATGAAATTTGAAACAATCTGACTGTCTTATCGCATGCCTGGAGTCGAATAAAACAATGTTTTTCCAGTTTGAAAATAATTATGTTAATCTGCAAGTACAACTTCAAGTTTAAGTAAGAACCTCTGAATCCTAGGTGCATTTAATCACATTCTATAATAAAAAAAGGAGAGATTTAAAAATCAATTATCAATGCTGCGTATCGTTTCGAAAGCATTAGTTTTTACTGCGTCGAATTTACCACATACAACGACAAAAACAGAATAGCCGCAAAGCCAAAATCGTTAAAATCTACAAAACACCCACAGAAACTTTGCAGCCACGACCTTTCACCTTAAAAAAAACACATAGAAATGATTAATTACATTTCGTCATATAGCGGCTAGTTAACTTCGCTTGGTAGCCATGTTCTTGTTCTATATTCTGTAAAAAAAATTACCACGACAAAATAATTTTTCCAAGATTTTTATCCTTATCTAGTTTTATGGCTGCACATTAAATGGCGCTACTGTCACAAGCCATCGACATCTGTGAGTAGGGAGTTTTCCGTGGAAATAAAAAAAACACGGCGTTGTATCGGACTTAATTACAATGCTTAATGGTGCATCTGTGTCATCGCAGTTACAGCCGATGGTGGCATTTAGTTGTGAAATCTTCAAAAAAACAATCCGTCTCCATACAAAGATTAATAGATTAAATCTGTTTAGGGGAATAAAAATCACTCTTTATTTTAAAAATCAAATAAAACCCACAAATACATTTGAGAAATTTTTCGTTATTTCGACTATTTCTCCTGGCAAAGTTTCAAACGATCCAAATATTCTCCTCAAAATATGTTCTTTAGAACCACAAACCTTTGTCCTTTCATTCCGTGTAAGACACCAAGTTTTGCACCCATATAAAAATATGGATTAAAAACTCACCAAAAGAAGAAAGGCCCCGAATGCAAGGCAGAAGACAAGTGGCCCAGCCAAATCGGTGTCCTGCAAGATGGAGGCATCAGTTATACGGTATGGGTTGAGCACGGCAAGAGTCTGCAAAAGAGAGAAATATTCTATGACGTTTGTTGAAAGATTAATGTACTCGTGGTCTAGGCAACCCGGGGTTTTCCTCCGTGGCATCCCAACCATTACTCCATTCACACACAGAAGAAGGGAATGGCAAACCACTTCTGGATCATCTGCCAAGAACGTATATGAACAGGTCCCAGTCCGAGAAAAGGATGGAAGGATCCTGTTCATATGGACCTGTCGTCAGACAGAACACTAAATAAAAATAAATAAAATAAATATCATTTTAAGAAAACGCAGGGCAACAAACGAGCAGTCAATAAATTATAAAACATAATGTTTAACACAGCGTTTTTTAAGTAAATTTCAAGATATTCCCTATTTAGCACAAAGACAAAAGATGTCTCTACGTCACAAAATAACAATGTGACGCGACAGACCGCGAAATTACGTTCCAATCCATTTATTCTTCCGCCCCTCTCCCCGCGACCAGACTTCAGCATGCTTGTTAAAAGAGCCATCAGCTCTGGAGTTTTAACGGCTACTGGGCAACGTTACGCGCTGGAGTTGCCCGGTTTCTGCCGTCAAAACACGCGTTCCAGTGGAGCAAACAACACAGAAATGAATTGTGACGTAGTGTAAGTTACTGTAGGGTCAACGAGAGAACGGTTCTGTGAAGATTGTGGGAATGGGAGCGGGTAATGTTGTTCAGGGTAAGGCGGAGAATGGTACCTGGGGTCTCCGACCCAACCCTCTCATTCCAACCTGTCAGTGTTTAGAATATATGTGTGGGCGCTTTAGATGTCCATTTCACGTGTGCTTTGGAGTTTTAGAGAGAAAAGCTGTCTGTTCTGTGCAGGTAAGGAAAAGTATGCTATAAAGCTTTATCCATTGTTTCTACATAGCTAAAACAGGATTTGGCCACTAAGCACATAAAACGTTTTCAGTCAATTTATTCCGTGTTTGTACTTCACTTTCATTGTTGTTTCAAACCCAGCTTTTGTACACACGGATAATAATCAAAATAATAATTAACACAAACCTATTAATCTTAATCCCTAGTACGAGGCGCGTCCACAAAGTAAGTTTCCCACTCGTCCCACAGCTAGCAAACCTTATATTGCGCGAAGCGACTGTGCGTACGTGATAGAGCAATGACGTAGCATGGCGCATGCACTAACGGTACTTCCCGCGTTCTTACAGTAGCATCGTTGCAGCTGTTGAAGATGGCGGTTCTTATTCCAGCTCCCGCCGACTGTGAAGTGCGGTCAGTGATAACGCTCGGCCGCACACGGCTCGACGGACAGCAAGTCTCCTGCAGGAGTTCAGCTGGGAGGTGTTTGATCATTCACCCTACAGCCCGGACCTCGTTCCCAGTGATTTCCATCTTTTCCTACCCCTCAAGAAATTCCTGTCCGGTCAGCGTCAGCGTTTTGAGAATGACAGAGAGGCGGAGATGGTTGTCACACAGTGGTTCCAATCCCAGGCGGCAGACTTCTACGACACAGGTATTCAAAAGTTGGTCCCACGGTATGACAAATGTCTCAATTCCGGTGGCGAATATGTTGAAAAATAGCTGGACACTTGCTGTATCTGTTGCAATAAATATTACCATGAAATTGTGTTTTGTTTCTGTAAACGGCCCCAGGGAAACTTACTTTGTAGACGAGCCTCGTAGTTACAACGTCTCTCACCCGATTAACATTCAACAACTCTGCATTTTCCAATTTTATTGGTCTCGAATGATTCTCAGAATAAACAGCCATTATTTCCTTTTTGGAATATTAGCCAAATAATCTTCGTAATGGAGACGTGTTGTGTTTTCTTTGCGGTACGGATTTAATTCTTCAATATTACTTATATTTCCTTCGGTTTAAAAAGTTTAACATAAAAATGTAACTTAGGCCTGATTTTATTATATTCTGGATTAAGGGATAGACAGGGTTTATATAATTATCTCGTTATAAAACATTTATGATAATTTCCTCTGAGTAGGTGCGACGATAAAATATTGAAAAATCACGTAATTTTAGTCACGCGTGTCTTGCCTGTTTCTTCATAAATAAGACCACTGAGTCTCTGAAGGTGTAACTTTCATTCAGCATTTCAATGACCACTATTTTATTGTTCTTGCTAATTATAATATGTGAAAGTAAGTAATAGTGAATTCTTTACACAACTACTTTTACCAAAATATTTCAAAGATAATGAAACATACGTCGTAGTCTACGAAAACTTAGCTTTTTGCGTTCATCTGGCATTGCCCACTGTCTGATCAAGTTTAATAAAATTTCTAACAACGTTAAAGAATGAAATTTCTTGATATTACTAGAAATCCAATCATGTACTTCCCTCATCCCTCCGCCGGCCCTGCTGTCAATTCTACGAAGGTCTGAGGACCCAGCGGGTAGGGGGGGGGGGAAGACAATGGAGTTTTTCTTTGGTAGTTACCAGTGAAAGTAGAGGCTCATGTTAGGTTTCATTAGGTTCGGCTGGTTAAACTTTTGCTTTCCCGATTACAGAGTCACAAGTGTAATCCTCTACGACGTCCTTCCTTTAGACGTGCGAACTGACAGCATCAGAGCAAGAAACGACGTAAATCACTACTGGGAAAAGCCCGGTGTCTTATGATTCGACGTCTGGTAATCAAGTAATGGACTAGAGATAAAAAAAAATATCTAGGGCACTAAATCTAGAAGTGCACAGGAACACCAAAAATCCGTAATGTTAACTTTATCGATTCGATGAAAGTAGTTTTGTTTCACTATCAGAGCAAACATATTTATAGTATGCTGTCAGAACAAGAAAGAAATATTAAGACTTTGAGTCATATTTTCAAAATAATTAAAAATACAGAATACAGTAAATATTTAAACGCAAAGATAAAATTCCCTTGCGACATAGCACCCAAATGCATTATTTAAAAAAAAAAACTAAAATAATTCAGACAAAATTTGGTGTGGGAATGTTTTGTAGAAAGGTAAAGCAAAAAGGAGTTAAAACAGGTTTTTATCATGTATACTGCACAAAAGATCATATATATGAATTATTTACGCACGCCAGCTATATATAAATGTAGTTAAATACTAATTTATGATAGATTAACGCAAAGATTCAACAAAGCTAGTACGAAAGCCTAACATTGGGCATTATTCTGAGTCAGCTCCAGTTACCTTCTATCCCCACATTCTATTTCTGTAAGATCCATCTTAATGTTATCGACGAGTTTCCAAGTCATCCAAGTAGGAGTGTTTCACTAATAAAATTCTACGTATATTCCTTGTCTCCTGCATCCCAGCGATATATTCAGCCATTAAAAATTAAATATCCTGCAAACATATAAAGCATTTTGGGACTTTTATAGCAATCGATTTCAGAGTAAGGAAAGCCAGCAGATAGCAGATTTACAGATTTTCACTCTTGTTTGCTAATGAATATATTGCGCAAACAAGCTTACTGGAAACACTCACATCTGGATACAAGGATTAGCAACGACGCTGTCACTTTAATCTCATGACATCTACATAGTAATTATCCAGCTGGCGTTTGTTTCTGTCTTGTTCTGCCTGTGACATGACTAACAATGTTATTTCAATGACGATGTGATGTTCAATACAACTCACTGAATATACCCAACAACAAAACGCCAAATCATTCACAACTGACTGCCTTAAGAAATAGGTTATGTCGGTCAACATGGCATCGCTGACAGTGACCTCAACAAACACAAGTTGTAACTAATGCAAATGTTACATAAGCTGGTACAATCTGCCAAGCTAACAATAACGCCACAGACTACAGAACACGACAGAAAACGTACAGATCAAAGTACATTTGTCCAATACCTTATCAAACACAACGCTTTGAAAGATTTGTCAGGGAATGGAATTATAGCTCAACGCATATTTAAATTCGGTATCATACGCAAATGAGAGGTCAGTTTCACGCTCAGGCCATTTTATTCCCATGGAAAGCGCTCCTGGTTGGGTCCCACGCACGGTTAGAATGTAATCCTGGTCCATACCGGAAACTAAACCTCGGTCGTACAACCGTAAACCAGGTAATTGTCGTTATAAAAAGCATCGCTTTATAAATATAAAATCCTTAAAGGCTACCTGTGCCCCAAATAAACAATCAAAGCGACACTTCCATGTTCATGCAATTTCAGGCGCGTTCCAAACTAAAAGTAGTATAATTACGTCTATCAGCTTCGTGGCATTCGTACCTCTGTCTGTCTACACAATCAATAAACAACACACCGAAATAAGGAAAGATATCGAGAGAATCGATCAAATCAGTGTCCCGACCTCTCGAAGCTGGAGGTGAAACATCAGATATAAATCACAACAGATCAACTCGCAGCACGAGCTGTGTATGGCATTACAAGTCGTAACGGATCTGTTGACCCCTTGTAAACTACGACCAGCTTCACAGGACATTTCTTCTCTCGGGCCACAGCAAGCTAGTCCCCACTTCTCTCCATTTTCTTGAAAACCCCTTGAAGAATATTCTGCTACATTTGATGAGGTCCTAGGTACAAGTCTCCGCCTCGAAACCATATCCTAAAAAGTTTCTCACGGTTTTCCGTAGTCAAGAAAATTCTGGATTGATACCCTAACTTAGCCGACGACTACCTCCTTCCACATCCTTTCCGATTCATCATTCATTAACCACACCATAAATCAGTGTTACGTGGCCTGTGGTTATGGCAATGTCGTTAAATATACCATAAATCGAGACAACCACTGAAGATTGGAGGCAGCAAGGACCTCTGAAACGTCGGTAAACTTTTACCAGACTACAGGGCGCTACATTCCAGAAGACAGCCATCTTCAGACTTACAGCCGTGAAAACCTCAAATCCCACGAAACAACTATTATTCACTACCTAAGACCTCTGTGGTTTCTTTTGACTAACTAAAACACGATACGACTGAAGATGACAGATTGTCTTCTGTGATCTTACGCCATCTGGTAGACATTCATGGACGTTTCAGAGGTCTTTACTGCCTCTATCATTAAATTCTTGATGATAGAGGCAAAATACCACTGAAACGTCGGAAAACTTCTGCAAGACTACACAGCCCATGTTGACACTCGCCGCTCTGACAATCCTAAAACCTCACCATTATACCGCTCCTTCTTCTAAATTCGTGGTTAATAATAATTTTATGTTTATACAGAGTTGTTAAATGGCCTTGGAATTAACCGGTATCAAGAAGACGACGCACGTCTAAGGCTGGCTGCTTGCAGAGGGTTAGTCGACACCATTCTTGAATCTTCCAATACGGCAAATCGAAGCTGCTCTGCTCCCTAGCCTGGAGACAGGGTTTGGTCTCGGTCGATATCCGATACCTGACCTCATTCTATATTTCTACCCCTCAGAAGGACTTATGGACCTGAAATATTCTTTTTCTCTCTCTTATTTCTTGTGTTCAAAATTCGTCACACAGGGAATTCGCGTCTGGATCTCAACACGAGCTACATTAAAATCAGACAAGACAGATATCCTACGTCTCTTTCCATGTAGAATATTTATTAATAGTTAACTTCGACCTTGACGTCTGTACAATAATTCGCTGAATTGAAAACTAGTTTTATTAAGATAATTGCAGTATTCAAAACAAAACCAACGGTTGAGGTAATACGTCCGCGTACATGCAGTTATAATATTAAAAAAGTTTCCATGTATTATTCTGACTAGATTTGAAGAAAGAACGTTTATTACGTGTCTGTCCATTAACAAATTACATTTCGGAAACTGTTTGATAGATCTTAATCAAAACTGGGGCAAATTTACTCCATCTTTGTTCCTAATTTCGCGTTTATTGTTTTATTTGTTAAACAGGTAAAGTCTAGGTAAGATTTAAAGTTTTACCGACGGCGATTATGAAGATTGCTGCCTCATGGATGTTACCCAGTGAAGTCTTGTAGACGTGAAACGATGTTTCAGGTGTATTTGCTGCCTCCATCATCGCCCTGATAACGGAGACACCATACACCTCTGAAACTTCGGTAAGAATTATAAAACCCATTATTAATCGATTTTCTCCAGTCTCCTGTCACGTCATCCCTCTAAAGTCGAAATATTCAGAGCATCAAGATAAATAATTCTTGAATTGTCCAACACGACTGATCACCGCTGAAAGTTGTTAATCTGCATTATCAACGTACTCATATAAAAACCTACGAGACTGGAAATGTTCGTTTCTTTTCTAATACTTTACACAGCAGACGGGCAAATTAAATGCGTCTGTCTTAGTATTTCGTAAGGAGATTACAGGAGAGGGGCTCGTTACTCAATTCGAAATGCAGTACGCCTCTTGTGATTTCATCCCTTGCCACCTGATCGATACATCGAAGAGTGGCGCTAAGTTCTAATCCCTTCGCCCGGCTGGAGTTGAATTTGTAACAAGAGGAACGCTCAGAACAGCAGAAATATAAAATGGGGAAGGCGGTGTGCAGAGGGCGTGCGAACTGGGTGGGGAAAGAACTGAAATTTACTGTTATGTTGCTAAGAACGGGGTCCTGCATACTTTTAAGTTTCATCCTTGTCCACAGGAAGCATCGGAGAGTGGTTAACACTCCTGTTTAGTATTTAAGAGATCTCAGCTTCAATCTCGACCCAGAGATCAATAAAAACAGACTCCATGCAGTCTGGTATACGTGTAATATTCTGACTTTGTTTCATCAGGACTCAAATTAGAAACCTCGCTTGCTGCCTTCTGGAACGCAAGAACTCAAATTCTCTTGAACTGCAATCAATGATGCAAAATCAAATGGAATTACATAAACTGCAGCACTGTAATGATAACACAACTTAGCTAACTGGCTGGCCACTCTTCACTTGTAGGCCAATTAACGTCAAATCAAGTCACTTCCTACTGTATTTTGCTCGTTGGATCACTTCCTTCACATAACGAACTCCATGGAGCACAGCCATTCTTGTCGTTAATTGTTGCTTTGCTAGCCAAGAAATTCCCCAATTTTCCGCTCATTACACACGCTCTTATCAACTGATAGCCAGTCGTAAAATCTTATACCAAAAGAAAACTTCCAACATTGAGTAAGAAGTCATTTTTCTTTTACAATATTCAAAGAAACTTAACTCTTTCTTTCCACCTATTATCACACCGAAATATTTCTGTGCAACTACAAATTACCTTTCATAATCTTTCAACATTTACTCGAAACAGATCTTCAGTTACGAGACCCAGCACACAGACAATTTAAGCGTCTACAGATGTAATTTATTATTCTACTGAAGTGACAATTATATATTCACGGAGTAAGAAGTGATGGATGAAGGAATTAAAGAACAGAGTTTCTACTGACGGAACACGAGAGAAATCTTGCTCGGCTGAATTTTCTTTACGATTGTATGACATTTTTGATTGCATTATGTATTTATTGGAAGTCTTGGCTGTCGACTGAACCAATCAATTTCACCATGATGCGAACAGCAGCAAAGCAGTGTAATGTAAGCGACAGGGGCTTCATTTTCAAAGGGTACACATACATACATTCACGCACACAGCCTATACCATCTCCCAGAATCTAAACCAGAGGCATAGCTAGTCTGGAAGAGTGGCAGAGGGGGTGGAGGGGTGGCAGCTCGACTAAACCTACACTCAAAGTCATTAAAAACTCGTTAACGAAGGGGACGGACGAAGCTTCGTTCATGTTTCTTGTTGTAATGCAGAATAGTGTAACGATGAAGTAATTCGTAATGTTGATACGAAAATAAATGTAATACAAATGCTTACGTTTTCACACATTACAATATATGTATCATGATTCTGAGTTAATTAAAGAAACATCAATGCTATCTGAAACCTATGAAAGAAAGGAACAGAAAACTTCAGTCTAAATACAAATTATCCATACGAAATGTCAGATGGGTTGCCTTAACAATTCTGACACACATAAGACACATCTAAATGTCTTACTGAATAATATCATCTGCGGCTCTGTCTTAAAATCCATTAGTATAAACCTTCAGAAACATTCTGTCGGCAGAATCTCAAGGGCACTTAGAATGAATTAAAGCGAATGAAATTGGTATTGTCTGTATTAAGTCGAATAGGTCAATACAAAGTTTCATCAAACCCTGTCTAAAATACTAAAGAAATATGCACATTAAAAGCTTATTCATTTCCTTCAGTAAAGTGAGAATCAAAATCGACCAACTAAATCAAAAACAAAATGGCGTAATGCAGCTCTGATATACTATTATGATCCGACAATTTGGAACTTCTTACTTAAGGATAAATGGACAGATGCTACTGTAGAAGGCAACTAAAACACGTAACTGCTGAAAATGAGAACAGAAATATTTAATGTGCTGAAATATGGTGGGTTTAAATAACGTTGGACACAAAACAATATTGTCCAGAATTATGTACGTAGTAAGCCACATTACATAACCCTAATAATAATAATAATAATAATAATAATTTAAATATAAATGAATATATTGCCTCCTAGCAAAATACGTATATCAAGATGATGTTTTTTTTTCCTTTGTTATAAATGCATTCATTTAGCTATTAAGCACAAAGGTAATCACGAATTTCGAGGTAAATCTCTGACCTTCGGTGTTCCTTCCTGACAAAATAATCTAAGATTTTCATCAGCCACTTCCATATTTGCAGTGCAACTTCGCCATTATACGTTTCAGCTCCGAAAGAAATATACAGAATATTGGAACATGGAGATTCGATTGGGGGCGCCTCTCGCGGTATCGCTCTGAACCACGCTCTCCGTCCCTCTGGTTTAGTCAATTATAAGTCTAATCCAGGATTGACCCCATCTTGCATGCACACATTTTCATAAATTTATATTCGAATATTAAGTTTGAGAGATCGCTGTTCCAAGAGCCTTTATTTCTTGGCTACAATCAATACGAATGCCGCACCAAGGGTCTTAATCTTAATGGTTTCCTGATTCACTAATCCGAGTAGAGTAAGCGAACCAGATCGAGGACAGTAATCCCAATCAATTATTCATCATCTAAAGATAAACATTCACACAATGTTGTACAAGCGATATAAGATGTGTCTTCTAGGTTGTAGCACCGTGTAGTCTGTTAGAAGTTTACCAACGTTTCAGAGGTCCTTGCTGAAACCATCATCAGGGCGATCGCCGGTAAACTTCTATTACACTACATTGAGCTATAACCCTGAGGACATCCACCTTGGAAACCTCAGATACTATTTGAACGATACAAGATTTTCGAGTGTAATCTCAACAACATATATCGACTCACATAAAATAAACAAAGATTATCAGAATAATTATAGTGAGATGTCGAGTTATAAGCATATTTTTGTGTCCGTTTTAACTCTGGTCTGACTGACCACTCTTGCTGCCCGTGACTCAGCATTTTAAACACAGAATAATGAATTAGTTATAAAAACTCCAACGAATTTTCTCGTAATATCAAGTTATTCATACCAAGAACGATCTAAAAATATATTATCAACTTAGCAAACCTAACTAATCCTTCATATTTCCATATTTGTTTTAAATTTAAAATTTTAATGTACTCAAAACCAAGGATTTCAATGGGTAATGAGTAATAAAAGGTGATACTTGTTCCTGTTTACCTGATAGCTGGATATGACGGGAATTTCTACCATAATAGCTCTGTGTTAGAAGTTATAATTCTGTGTCTCATTTACATTCTGTGTGATTAACTGCAGATAAAAAAGAGATGAATGTATACACGTCATAAAACTTCCTGTCATATCAGATTGGCCTATACAAGGCGATGCTCTTAAATTGATTATCACTGCAATGAAAGTTACCCTACATTAAAAAATCGAATATGCGTGTAATATAAATTATATTACGGAGATGTTTTCCACAGTATACTTTACGTATTCAAACCTCTGCAAGTGATCGACGTTTGTTGGGATTCCTGTATCTTAACTGATGATGGGCGGGTTTATGAATCGTCACAAGTGACAATATTTATTTCCCGACATAATATTAGTAAACATACAGGTATACAGATTGTTATATTATATTGTGGAATTTTTCACAGAGAAAATCAGACTATAACTCTCATATGTTATTCGTGAGTAAAACTACTGCAAAATCTTTTCTCCGAGACAACAGAAAAGGAATTCTTAAAATTAATTCCAGGAAATAGAGTCCTTCCTGAGAATAAGATTTTCTCTTAGATAATCTAGAAATTCCCCAAAGGTTCATGAGTTTTTAAATGGACTATAACCTGAGACAGCTGAATCTCGTACGCATTCCATTTCTTCAAGAATAGTATTAACATCATGGCTATTCCCATGTACTCATATTTCTTTCGAGTTCACATTCATTTACGTTCTGATCTTAATATTAAATTATAACAGCATCTATTAAATGATCGGGAACGAAGAAGTGAAGTCACAAATTTGTACTGAATAAATGGCTCCAAAAAATGATTTCGCCTACAGAAAACACAGCGAAACATCGATATGGCGTGCCCAGTTGTACCGCTGATTCGGATATAGAGCAGCTTTGATCATGTCTCCTATACGAAAACACGTGTTTTACGTCTAATACTTGTAGCGAGGGCACTGATTCTATCCCCCGACACCCGCGTTATATCGAGGTTCCGCTGTGACAAGTAGATCTACCGCGTAATTACTCACTGAATGAGATAAAACGTAAAGAAGATATCAAATCAATTAACTGGAAACTTGAATCGCGTCGAT
>NW_019060613.1:95942-114446 GCF_000696155.1 Zootermopsis nevadensis | reverse complement strand
GGAATTCTTTCTCCAAGCCATAAAACGTTCATGGCACAAACTTGGGTAAGTAAAAGCCATCTACATTCCAGATCATCTCGATTCCTGTATGTTACGAAACATTCCAATAATATTAAAAAAGGTGATCGTGCAAGGGATAAAGGCGAGGCCGGGGAAGTATGAGAGTCCGGGGGTCAAATAGGAGGTCGATACTACCGTCCGGTATTTCCCAGCTTGTCTGCCTGCCGAAATCCCAGAACGCCGGCCCGTCTGTCAGGCCGTCCAAGCAACCAAACTAGATCCTCTTGTTTACGTTACAAGGGTAACAGAATCTACAGCAGATTGGAGACCTCCAGGATACCGAAAGATAAAGACAGAGCACGTTCCAATGAACTAGCTCGTATTGTCTGTACGCCCTGCTTTTGTTGCACCTCGTGACCAAAACTTTTGAGTTTCTGGTCTCTGATTCAGTACAATGATGCTTTTGTATGGATGCACGTTACAAAGAATTATATGACAGCAAAGTATCGTGGACACTCCCACAAAGTAAATACCGTTTTTATGCACCTCACCACTTTGAAGGATACGAGGTGCGATCGGAAAGTTTCAAGACTGTGTCAATAGAGGGCGAACCGGATGTAGTACGAGCTTCTGCCGCTAGGGGGTGCGGCCTACATTCATAGCGAATCAGTGTGCCAGCCGGCATCATCGAATTAGCATTTGTTTCTTAGTTACGGGCGTTTTGGTAGTGCATTACACCGACCCTCCTGCGATTTCGGAATGGCGTGTGCATCAAATTTTGCCAAAGACTCGCCAAAACGGCTAAGGAAACCTATGAAATGCTAAAGCAAACATTTGGGGAGTCCGCAAACTTTTGTGTGGCATTCACGTTTTAAAAAGGGCCGGCCGAACCTCTGTCGATGATGACGAGCGTTCTGGACGACCATCTTCGAGCACAACGCCCGAAAAAGTTACGAAGATCGACGTCGTACCATCAACTTCCTCTTCTCAAAGATGAAAATTCAGCTAAAGGGGAGGAGATTTGAGACGATAGAAGAGATTCAGACAGAATCGCAGATGGTGCTTGGCAGGCTGACAAAGAAAGATTTCCAGGGATGCTTCCAGGCTTGGCAGCGGCGCTGGGATCGTTGTGTTCACTCCCAGGGGAACTACTTCGAGGGTGATGGATGAATTTAATACCTGAGATAAGTGTACGCTTTTTTTAAAAAAAAATTAGGCGCAGTCTGGAAACTTTCCGATCGCACCTCGTACACTTACTTTGACGGTACGTCATTTAAACAGTAAACATACCAAAAAAAATACAGTTCTTTTCAGTTCAGTTTTATCATGTTTATTTACGTATTTGCTTGTTTATCTGTGTGTGTGTTTGTGCGCAGGAGGGCATATTCTAAATTCTCACTTTCTGCAGGACGAAAAGTGTCTGGCTTTCCAAAGGAATGTCAGATGTCAGCGGATACGTATAGCTCAGAGGTAACACGTAATCTACACCAGACTATCGGATGCCCTCACTGAGGCTTCTGGTATTTTTCTAGAGTCACGCCAGGCTAAAGGGTGAAGACGAAATTGCATTAATGTAGCTTCGGATTATTTCGACGACCTATACAGAAACCAGTCTATAGGAAATTTGACACAGTGGACAGCACATGTAGCATGAAATTACGGCATAATGACGCAATGAAGAAACTAAAGTACCTGTACATTTCAGCGCATTTCGCAAATCCAACAAACACACCTCATGAACTGCAAATTCTCAACAAGATGACAGTCCACTCTGCACAGTGTATCTCTATTTGGATCCAATAAAGTGTCGCCAGTGTTAACTGCATACCATTTCACTACACTAGTTTTTACTGCAAATCATTCAATCAGCAAATAGCTTCTATTCATCCGTGTAATATAGCACCTGTCAGTCACAGTGTATCTATTTAACCTTCAATTAAACCACGAAATCACTAAATAGGGTGCAAAAATCCGGTTATGCGGAATCAAACACCACATTCCGCAATAAACCACTTTAAATGCATTCTCTCAGTGCGTCATTTCTCTAACAGCCTATCTTTATGAGCCCTTAATAAAGATTTAAATAGTAGGAGTTCAAAGATTGGATATAATTGTTTTATATTTAAAAATTTGCTTTGGCGGATAACAAATACGTTGTAAGACTTGAGGTTCTCACAGCGATGAGTATGAAGATTTCCGTCTTCTGGGTTGTTGCGCTGTGTAGTCTGGTCGATGTTAACCACCGTTTCAGAGGTCATACTGCCTCCGTCATCAGAGTATGGAGATTTCTGTCTTCTCGGTTGTTGCGCTGTGTAGTCTGGTCGATGTTAACCACCGTTTCAGAGGTCATACTGCCTCCGTCATCAGAGTATGGAGATTTCTGTCTTCTCGGTTGTTGCGCTGTGTAGTCTGGTCGATGTTAACCACCGTTTCAGAGGTCATACTGCCTCCGTCATCAGAGTATGGAGATTTCTGTCTTCTCGGTTGTTGCGCTGTGTAGTCTGGTCGATGTTAACCAACGCCCTGATGACGGAGGCAGTATGACCTCTGAAACGGTGGTTAACATCGACCAGACTACACAGCGCAACAACCCAGAAGACAGAAATCTTCAACAAATACGTTATTCCATGGAGAAAAATCCTCCTTGAAGACCTATTAGTCATTAAGCAGTTCTTGACGCAGAAGTTAATTATGGTATTCACAAGAGCCTGCCACTAGTCCCTAAAATAAGTCAGATGATTCCAGCACACAACATTATATCATATTTCTATATAACCCTTTAATGAGAGGACTATCAACCTTGAACACCAAAATGGTGTCCAACATTCTCAGATTTTCCGACTAGAATCCCTCAGGTGTGTTACATTAGCGTGAAATCTAACATAACATATCTGACAAAATTATAAACAGAACCCAAGGTAAACGAACCATATTTGAAGTAAGCAAATACAAAAGCGAGCAAATCATAAACGCCGACTAATTACAAGGTTTGACAAAAACATTCAAAGTCTATGCTATCGGTCAACATTTTCTGCTGTCATGAACACGAGTCAATCACGTCATTTTAATAGCACTGGATGTTTTACGTACTCTTTGTAATTCTGAACGGAGTTCTTTAGTTCAGTTGTGATTCACAGTGAATTCAATTGTTACAAACTTTACCGGTTTCCTCTTCATAAGGTCAAACTTGCATACACAAAACTAGTTTTGTGATCGACCAAGTAGAATAATGCATTACTAATTCTAATTGTTCATTGTACAGACTTATTGTGTTCGTACATTGATAATAAAGACAGGATTATGTCATAAATTTAGGATACAGCGGTGTCATAGCGCAAATGTTCTCGGGCGCTGAAAACTTGGTGTCAGCGGTGGGAGTGGATTGTCCACAAAAATACACACTTTGGTTGGGGCTTAACTCAAAAAACTCATTCCTTTTCATAGTTTAGTGTTTATTTAAAACATATTTTTATCAAAACTGATTTTTCAGTTGTCCCGCATATACTGATTAATCTTCTCCACAGGCTCAATTTCTGTTACAATCAATCCTTGCTACATTTCCAACTAGACTCAATAATTTCATCGAAGTGATAATGTTTCTTCATGATTATAATTTTTTAACATTTCATTATTTCAGTGGTTTCCATAAATTATTTCAGGTAAATGTTTTGACATTTCCTTAAGACCGGTTACGTACCCTTCGTTTCACATCATTTCCAATGCCTCTGCACTATAATACCCTTCGATGCCACACAGATAATGCCCCAACAAAATCTAGATAACGGTAGAGTAACGTAATAAACTATAAGAGAGACGTTCAATAAATTCAGTGCAGGTTTTGAACTGATGCGATAGGAACGATAGGACGAGATCTGACACGTTGAATACTGCATGCTCCTGACATCTAGCGGTGGAACTCGATGTCGCATTTACCCAGTTCACATGATCCCTTTACGGGCCCTGTCCTGCATCACATGAATCCAATTCAATGTTCCCGCCCTGTTCCTTTAAAATTGGTTTCCAGTGTACTCGTATTTTTCGTCACTTAATCGAACTCTCAAAACACCCCTTTCGTCTTTCAAGATTTCGTCTTTCGTTCACTGCACGGCCTGAACTGCATTCAAATATGAAATATGAGCTAATGTTTTCAGCATGGCGTAGTTTCGACCTTGACGAGCAGCTCGTTACGCTCGCTCACGCGCCATGTAGTTTGTCTATAGCTATACATTAGGCTACGCGCAAACCTCGTCGAGCCATCTACTGAAAGTATATTGAACTAAGTGAAACTGAAACTATTGATCCTATCCCACAAAAGGGGTTCATTCTTGACGTGTCAGGTCAGTATCGAACATATCGAAGAACGTTAGCAGATGTCACTACGAGCACACCCTGCTCCTAAGCACGACATACAAGAGCATTCTAGTGGTAAAAGTAAGAACTACTCATATCGATGTCCCATGCACACGATTCTAGAATATCTACCACTTCCATCTGGCGACGATGACGGCAACTACTTCGTGGTGTCCTGATTTCGTGGTTCAAAATGATGAAACACGATGGCCAGACGATTAAACAAAACAGTGTTTTCTGATAACGTGCAATGGTGGAACCTTAAGTGAATATAGAGAAATGACAATTGTCCTGTAGTCAACCGCTCCTTTGCTTTGCTATTTGCAAGTCGTCCTTTGGTTGTCTTCAGTACAGTTTCTCCTCGGTAGTAATTGTAAAAGGGCCAATCCTACCTTCCTCATAATCTTTACCTAATCAGTCATAATATAATAATCTTTGTCTCTTTCGGCAATTCTACCGGCGCGTCAGCTTCAAAGGCCATTTACAATATTTGTTAAATAATGCAAATCATAAATATTTTCGTTCTTTTCACGGCATAAGTTAGATGTCTAACACAATGATTAATTTTTAACATCCGTTAATAAATAACCGCTGCATTTATTAGAGCAGCTACCAAATCGCATGCAACAAGGTTACCGTAAAATCGTACCACAAATAGCAGAGACCATACATGTGTTGGCCTCGTGACTTACAATATGGTGGCGGCTACTTCAATAAACGCACGCTAAGATACACATCATGTTGCCTGGGTGTTTACATAAGTTGCTGGGTAAAGCTTTGTCGCCTTGTATTTCTAGACAAATATACTGCTTATTTATTTATTTAACGACACTTTTTTCAGTAGCTCGGTCCATATAGCGTCGATACTGATTATTACACAAGACACAGAATGTGTTTGTAGAGAAAGTCTTAATACTACCTAAAACATATTCAAACTAAATTATTTGGTTATTCCGTCAAATCACAATGTATTTAAAATAAGATGATTAAAATAATTAAAATATCATTCTTTGTTCCATATCGAATAATCGATTTACAATTGGAACAGTTACAACATGTTTCGGTTTTATTAAACCATCATCAGGTGTAAAATTATATTAAATTTAAAACTCAATTACTATTTTTTACAATTTTTCGTAGTGTAGTTTTTTGGAGGTCGTGTCCAGATATTTTCATATAATGGATCAACTTTATTGTTTGAAGTGATGCTTTTGATGTTTACATCGGTCAGAGATGAAATAGTAGACAACACAGTTGTGTCTGGAGGTGATCCAGAAGTATTACCGTATCCGATCAAGGTTTATTACTGAATCACAATATGACGCAAATACACTATTTTATAAAACATATTCGTACATAAACTGAAACACAGACGTGTTCACCGACATATATACATAAATCATTTCGTGTTTTTACACTGAGTTTACACCAAAGGCTTAAATTGTCAAATTACTTGTTACTTGTGACCAGTGACTTGTTCCTACCAGCTACCTATCCTTCATGTTAATGTTGATATGCTTTATCTAGACTGTAAAGAGGAGATATCGCAATTTAAAATTCATACATGCAGTTTCTGTCTTCGAGTAGTTTAGCCAAAACAAAGGAACAAAGAAACAACACATCCTGATGATAGATTTTATGAACATACAATCAATTTAAGAAACGATACGGTAGACTTCCGGTATTAAAGATTGTGCTTTTATTACATTGTTTCAAATTACATTTACAGCAAAACTGTGTCGGAGCTAAGCGGTACATTACGCGTCGAGACACTAAAAATGCATACAAAATATTTAGTCGGATAGTCTGAAGGGAAGAGACACGTTGAAGGATATAATTGTGTTTATATTAGGTAATAATAAAAAGAAATATGCTGTGACGGTGTGGATTGGATTAATCCGGACAGTACCCAGAGATGACCTGTTGTGAACATGGTATTGAACCGCCGGGTTCCATAAAAGTTAAAAAAAAATTGTTGTGTAGATGAATGAAAATCAGTTTCTGAGTACGTTACAAAAGTTTAAGACTTATGAGAACGTAAACTGTAAAAGTGGGAAGGGAAAAGAGCATTCTTTCCGTATAACAGTAGAATATAGCCTGGAATTTGTAATGGTACTCCAAATGTCGACTGGTTCTCGTCGGTGCCAGAGTACTTCATCTCTAAAATTCCAAACTGCGGGCAGCTCCGTGTACTAAAATGGAAAATCTACTGGAAAGTCTACGAAGTACACAAGTGGTTTGAATAGCTTTTTCCCACCGGACGAGCCACTAAAACTTCATTAATTTTCAAAGTTCATCTTTACATACGGTCAAAAATGAGGTAAACCATTTACTCTAATTTATATGTTTTGGTAACAATGCATAACCCCTGGGACCCACCCAGCCTCCTCTACAATGGGTACCGGGGTCCTTTCCCGGGGGTAAAGCCGGCCGGGGCGTGATGCTGACCACTCACCCCCATCTAGTGCCGAGGTCAAGGAAAAGAGGAGCTATACCTCCACTCACCCCAAACGCCTACATGGCGTATAGTGGGACAAACTTTACTTTTACTAACATTTACGGGATCATAAAAGTACGCGGTAATTTTAAATGCACATATTTACAAGACGGCTGTCATATGGGTTCTAATCAAACTACACGGCGCTACAAACCAGAAGATAACCGTCTTCGAATTCACCGCCGTGAAAACCTCAAATCCTAATTAGTTAACTAGTAAGTATCTTAGTTACTTAGTGATTAATTTAAGTAGCTGGTTACTTAGTAAGTTCGTTAATTACATAGTTATAACTGTCAGTTCAAGTGCAATTTAACAAATAAGTGAAATGGTAACAGTCAACAAATATGTCGGTTATGTAACTCATCACACGACGTCGGTTGTCGAGATTCATGAAAGGATCATCGTAGTCTAGACTCACGACTCCCAAAGCGATGGTTAGTTTGTGCGTCACGTCAAAGATTTAATAATTATTGTGGACACATGCCCTAACCATTCCCAGATAATTAGCCAGGGATTACAGTCTGACAATAGACTCGCTTCAAGTTGACATATAAATACGAATCCCGACAGTAGGAAATGTATGCCTCGCTATTGTTGTGTTACGTGCATTATTCAGATAGCCTATTTACTCTATATGAAACAGAGGACGGCGAATAACCTGTTCTTGGGCCGGGTGATTATATTTCGTCACACATGACAAATAATTTGAAATTTAAACCGTTAACAAGTTAGAAAAAATACACACCCCTGAATAAATCATAATCATCAAGAAAATAATGTAAGCTTGGGTCTCAAGACCTGTTCCTTTAAAAATGAAGATGTCAGGCCTCCACTGGATAAATATTGTTGGCTGGGAACCATCCTACTGTATCTGGTGAGATCCTTCCCCACTGAATGTAACAAACATTTTCTACTCCTATGTTCCATGTTGCAAATTCTTGTACCTGAAGTGACGATAGGTAATGGTACCTTATTTAAGAGTTGTATATTTGAGACGCTAATTATAGCCGTCTTAATAACATTATTTTTTGTTGGGCAAGGCCGTGGTCTAGGCAACACTGAGTTTTCTCCGTGGCATCCCAACAATTACTCCATTGACCCACAGAAGAAGGCAATGGCAAACCACTTCTGGATCATCTGCCAAGAACGTATATGAACAGGTCCCAGTCCGAGAAAAGGATGGAAGGATCCTGTTCATATGGACCTGTCGTCAGACAGAACACTGAATAATAATAATAATATGATATAAACGTACCATTATTGTCAATTGGTTAGAACAGGATATCCTATGTCCTCAAGGAATTAAGACAAACATTTACGGAATAATATTAAAATGGATATTCAACAAATAGGGTGCGAGTGTGTGCATTAGATTCTTAAGAGACATGATACCGTCCAGTAGCGGGTTCCCATATACAATTTAAAGACCGTTCCGGTCCATAAAGTGAGGGAATTTTTTTACCAGCAGCAAATGTCAATCTCTTCGTTGTGCCTTAGATGCCAACGAGATTTGTAATAGACATATGTTATTATGTTTGATCAATTTTTGACACTTTTTTTAAAATTTATTACTCGGCAAGAACAATTTTTTCCACCTTGAACATTCTTATGGACTTTGTACAACGACGCTTTACAACATTACTTCACTTATGAATTGTCGTGTTTAAATCTGGAATTGTCTGTAGCTGTTAAGGCAACATGTTAAAATAAAGAGTTTAACTAAACTAAATTATTAGTAGCAGGAGTAATGGGAGTATTGCTTGCGGCGAAACGTGTGCCTACTTGTGTGTCCGCTATATCAATCTGTGAAGTAATTTTGATTAAGAAAATTATGGAAAATAAAATCATCTTGCTTTCCAGGTTTATTTGTAAGCATACAGGAATATTTTCTCTGGTTCACGTATAATTCCACTCATCCAGAAAAGAGAAACAATGAATTTCTCATATTCCTACCACAGGAAATGTTATAGGGACACGAACTATATTGGCAGGACCAAATTCCAACATAAACTTTTTGAGTATTCGGATTAGAGAGGTTCGTAATGCAAACCAATTAGCCTCTGCCCGCGCTGATTTCCCTGGACAACACTTGGTCGAAACAGTACTTATACCACCATTGTGCGAACCGATGCAAAGGATACTCGCCCAGACGTCACATCGGCAGAAAACAGTTGAACGAATTCCGTCAGTCAATAGAAAGTTGGGAGAATCAACATGAAGGGTTCGGAAGGCAACTCTTCTGATTAAGATTTTAGATTCTTAAGACGGTGAAAATGTCCTGCTCGTCTTCTGGGTTGTAACGTCGTCTGAATACCAACGTTTCTAAGAAAAATACTACCTCAACCTTCAGGGCCAGCGTTAAAAGTTACGTGTATGGATATGAGAGTCGCTTATTTACAGTCTAAGAGATCAAACATATTCAGGAACTGAACACATAGTTTCTTACAACAGACATTAATAAACTGATCTTCATCAGTCGAATTATCTTATGTTTGCGCAGGACAAACTTAAAGAATATACGTAATATACGAGGTGCGATCGGAAAGTTTCAAGACTCTGTCAATAGAGGGCGAACCGGATGTAGTACGAGCTTCTGCCGCTAGGGGGTGCGGCCTACATTCATAGTGAATCAGTGTGCCAGCCGGCATCATCGAATTAGCATTTGTTTCTTAGTTACGGGCGTTTTGGTAGTGCATTACACCGACCCTCCTGCGATTTCGGAATGGCGCGTGTGCATCAAATTTTGCCAAAGACTCGCCAAAACGGCTACGGAAACCTATGAAATGCTAAAGCAAGCATTTGGGGAGTCCGCAATGGGTCGTGCACAAATTTTTGTGTGGCATTCACGTTTTAAAAATGGCCGAACCTCTTCCAGGCTTGGCAGCGGCGCTGGGATCGTTGTGTTCACTCCCAGGGGAACTACTTCGAGGGTGATGGATGAATTTAATACCTGAGATAAGTGTACGGGTTTTTATAGGCGCAGTCTCGAAACTTTCCGATCGCACCTCGTAAACTTATACGTATTAAAAATATGTCACAAACTCTTCCTATTAAATGGTCTTTTCGGCATATATATAACAACAAACTAATTCATTTCATAAAGTAGCACCTTCCATTCCGCTTTCATCTGCCTGGATAAACCAAGAAAAACCTTCAGTCAGCGTACATTTATGATTACATCGGCGAAATCACAAGTTGGTCAAGCTTCGAATTACGGAATTTCCGATTGCTAAGTGATGGTTCTAGGTACTACACCGCGACGTTGTTGTCTATTTGTCTCACTTTATTTTTCAAAAGTTGGTATCCTTGTGTCAAGTCAGACGTTCCTACAGACGACTGAACGTAACGAAACGTAAGTTTATATATTCCGGTCGAGATGAAGGTAACACTGATGTCAAAGAAGAGGCTGTGAATTCGGTAGACAATCATCCATGTCCCAAAGAGTTCGTAAAATTCAGAACAGAGTAGGAGTCTCTGTAAACCAATGGCCACTAGAACAAAAATTCCGGCTACGAAACACAGAATACAAGTAGCAAGTACCTCTTTTCGCTCTGTCGACCATTTGCGTGGTAGCAGCGTCAAACCACGTTCTCACTGCTTTGGAAAAAATCTTTTCAAAAAAGATTTGTTCTTTCACATCACGTATACACCCTTCAGCATTTTCTTTTCCACTGTAATTCGTCCCCCTGGCAGACTGTCACTACCCGCAACACTAACTCTTTCTTAAGTTTTTCTTAGAAACTTCACCCAGTCCCATTCCATTCTTTCCAGACTCAGTTTTACGTCGTCCTTGCGACAAAACAGACGAGTAGGTCTTAGCGGTCGGTCAGTTTGGATCACGGACGTGAACAGGCAACGTGTTACACCCAAGAAACAGCTGGCGCGAATTTGACCAGAACTAGTCAAAGCTCAGTAAATACAAAACGTAGCACCGACAAAAACACATACGAACGTCGTTCTCAACAAAAACTGTTACGAAATTCTTAAGAGAAAAACGTATACATTTTTTTTTTTTACAAAACAACGCCAGGATATCCAACTACGCACTAAGAACAAATTTTCTAAAATATTAATCTTATGGTCTTATCAGGACTTACAGATGTCGTTACTCAAAACAGGGTACTGCTCACCTAAACGCCCTAAAGAATATGAAGAGACGGTTTCGATATGAAGAAACCGCGACAAGTCCTGAACCAACCAAAACCAAACACAGCACGACCGACGGAGGCAGAACCAGCCAGCCAGATCTGAAGAACTTGTGGTATGCGGTCGCATTATATTACCATGGCGGTTCACAACGGATAGAAAACCACAGAGAATGGTAATATTTGCGGTGTAGCATTGGGTCACAAGACAAGCTGGTTACACCTCGCTTAAGCATCTATGAAAACGAAGATATCTGTCTTCTGGCTTGCAGCGCCTTGTAGTCTCGTTGAACTTAACCGACGTTTCAGAGATCCTTGCTGCCTCTAGTATCAGACAGATGTGTAGGACAGTCTGAGATACATGGCGTTAGTTTAGCAACAATTAATAAAACATTACATAAAAACTATCAGGGATAGGAAAGCCAGATAAAGCATGCGTACACACGGATAAAATACTGTCATAAGTAAGACAGTGCATTAGAAAGTCTAAAATGTACGGTCAATAGACTATAAATGTGATAAAATACACCCTGTTTGCAGCCTGTGAAAATCCTGTTTATCTACTGGAACGTACTAAACGTTTAAAGGTAGAAAAAAATACGAAAATAAATTTGCCAAGAAAACATTTACCATGTTTAAACATATTTAGAAATGGCAACTCAGCGTTCTTTCCACCATAATTATTACTAAGGATTTCTGTACCAGTGCTGAAATATGATCACAGAAAACTATAAATATACGAATAAAGTGATTCGTGAATTATTTACGCAGCGAACGACGAATCGAGAAGTTACTCTACAAATGGTCATACTACAAAAGGAATAAAAAATGTGAGAATGTATACCGTCAGATCAATACCAAAAACGTCCGATATACTAGCAAGAAATCTGGGAGTAACTGTAAAATTTATAAACTTTCAACTCACTTTCCTTTTTCTCCAAAGGAATCAAGGCTTCGCATACTTTTATGCCTACACACGTATATCTATGTACGTGTGTGTCTCTCAACATATCGATTTCGATCATAAAACCTGTTACAAATGTGAGGTCATTCTCCGTCTCTCATTAACAATAATAACACCACAAAAAAGTGAACATATCAGATTGGAGCATTACCCCGGTGATGGAGGCAGCAAGTACCCCTGAAACGCCAACAAACTTATACCTAACTACAAGGCGCAGCAAACCTAACAAATCCATCTTCGTAATCGCCATCCTGAGAACCTGAAATCTCACCACAGCAGACTATAATGTCTGTCGCTCTCCCTTTAAATGTATACACGTTTCTCATAAAATTTCTGTATTATGTAAAATATTTGCGGTTTTGAAGGCAGGTAAAATTCCCAAAGGAATGCACTCCTTTCGGTGGTCTAATTTGTCTACTTAAGAAATTCACCATTGTAACGCAGAGAAACGTAAAAATAATAAAAACATACGGAATGACAATTTTCGCCAAAATTGTCCCAGTTAATTCGATTACGTCACAGGATTATAAGATAAAACAATGAAAATAAAATTTGTTTTAAGATTCATCATAGAACGTGTTCGATGCTTCTGAAAAACTTGTTCCCTCTTCTTTTCCGTTTTTACAGTGAAGCATTTCATGCTTAGAACTATTCATTGCCGATTCCAAGAAACTGGGTGTAGCCTCGTTTTAAAAAAGTTATTATAATGCTATGAATTAAAAAAATCGAGTATCAAGCAGTTTCGGTTAAAATATGTCAAAGTAAAATATTTACATCAATTCCCCGACTAACGCTAGCCAGACAAAGAAACACTTTAACACAGTCAGACCTAGGGCACACAAAAGACTATTTATTTTCGACTTCGAAATAAATTATTAATTATACACGTGTTAAACTATTGGATGAAAAGTGACATACTTGGACATCAATATTTGCGTTACACACAATAAGCAACCTAATGATTAAGTGATAATGTTGTGGCATGTCACTGTTCCACCTAGTAAATAGGATATAATTAATTATTTGTTGTCATACAGAAGTAAAGTAAACACTTTCTAGAAGTATGCGACAATTCATTATACCAATATTATGTTTTACATTACCCATTTCCTGAGTCTGGTTTGTGTACCAACCTAGAACTGAAAACTGTAATCAACAGCAAATATAAAATTAAAAAGTAATAAAAAAACTGTCACTGAGGTTTCAGGTCTTAGCGGCGGCTATAGGATCTCGCTGTTACAAGTTCTCTTGAGTTTAAGGTTTATTTTTGCTTTGACTAAATGAAAACCAACTTCGACCACATGACATACATTTAACAAAAACAAAAATAATTATTTTCACTTCAAATTAAAATTATAAACCTGTTAAATGCAGAGAATTAACAAAATATCATGAATCGACTGACAATGCTTGTTATTTCGAAACGTAAAACCGCCCCGTTACAATCGTCTTTACTTACATCTCTCGTTTTCCTTCAAATTACCGTAACATCGCGTAAAATGACAAGAATTCAAAGAATCCTCTCCGAAGGCGAGGCAGAGCACTCTACAGAAATGCGTAGTTAGTAAACAGGTTTTTGTATTCTGCGGTTCTCCATTCAATTCTCACGTTCTTCCCCCTTTCAGCTGTTTCTCTCTTCAACACTTACCTTCCATAATTTAACATTCCTCAGACACGTCCTTCCAAAACGGATTTTCTATAGCTCTACTGATTGCTAATAAAATTAATTACACAGTTTAGTAATTTCGGGAAGTTAATTAATTCCTTGTACCTTTCAGTCAAGCAGATCGAACCGGGAGTTTAAGAGTCACGTACATGTGGAAAAAAGGTTATTTTATAACTGAACAATGAGGTCCTTAACGAGAGAGTCATCAGTGTCCTTAAGCTGTTGTTCGCTCACGTCACAAATGTACGAACTGGCTTCAACTGGCTCAGAACTGAAAGTAGTTTCATATGTTGGTACTCAGACTTTTAGTTCCATAATAGGAGTAAACTTCGTATACGGGTTTTTGATGTCTTTTCAATAACTATACTGCACTATACGTCAGATAATTAGTCGATCCTTTACTGACAAAACAACGTAATTGCATTTATATATTAACTTCAAATAAAATAAGTACGATGTTTGTGAAGTTATCATCTATAAGTGAAGGCCTATATAAAGATATTTCCTTCTTATATTAAATAACAGGAACATTCAAACTTTTTAAATAATATCCATCAACAAAACAACAGAATACAATCGTCTTTATTAACATCTACTTGTCGACTTGTTAAATTCATTTTTTATTTCGAAACTAATTTCCACCTTAAATATATTATAAATTTTGATTCTAATAACAACGATGGGATATATGAGCAGTTTTAATACAATAAAAATATTACTCTATTTAATAACAAATAGAAAACATCGCGTAATTTGTACTATTGAACGTGATTTTTATGTTTATCAACTTTTACTTTCTAACAAGTCCTGACCGTCTTTTTATCAATTCTCTAACTCTTCTGTTCTGTTTCTTGTTCATCTTCCCATAAACTTCAACACATATCGTCCGCCTCCGCAGCTGAAACAGCGTCGTTTAATTCCGTAAGAATAAACCCGTGCAGGTGGCCACTTCTGGATTCCCCAGAAATCTCCTAGAAGAGGCCACCAGCACGGCACGTGATCAGAGTAAGTTGTTTTTCTCCGGCTACGAAATGTGGCCGACGAATCTGACAGCCCAGACTCCACCACCGCACGATACAAATCCTGGTCCAGACTTCTGATTTTCTTCATAGATTATTTAAGTTTGGAGACAGAGGAAAAAGTTAGCGATGCATTCCAAACCGAATCGTACAAGACATGCATTATGTATGACTTGTTGATTGGAAAGAAAAATAGATGAAGTTAAATAAAACTTTTCGCGATGCAGCATCTTTGAGATGTGGCCATGTACGCTTTTTGCAATGACCAATAAAAAATGTAGCTGTGACTAAAACCAGTTAAAATCTTTCTCTTGAAACTACATCAGAGGCGTTAATATTCATGCCATCAATTAAATATACTTTCCTTAAAGTATTAATTGTTCCCATCCTTTAAAAGTAAACCTTTCGATGGACATGTTTTAAGCCACTTTCATTTACATCTCATCTTCACTACTCATCCCTCTCAAGATCCATCTTAATTTCACCGTTCCACCTTCTTGGCTCTCAAATAAAATGCAATTTATCGTCTTCATTTATTTAAAACATTAATTTCAAACTTCTGACACATGACGAACTACACATTTCATTTTCTGTTAAGGAATAAGTCAAAATCCGATTAAAACTGTCTTCTGGGATATTGCGCCGTGGAGTCTGGCAGAACTTATCGACGTTTCAGAAACATTTTCTTCTTCCAACATCAGGGTGATCAGATATATCCCTAAAATCTCGATAAAATTCTAGCAGACTACACGGCGCAACATATTAGAAGACACTCATCTTAATAACGCCGTGATAACCTGAAATGTCACCAAGTCGCGAACCGATTCAGTTGTAGCAATTTACTTTAAGTGTTACTGTTAGTGCGGTATGGATATAAATTAGCGGGGTGGAAGTTTATGTGGTTTAATCCGTTATTTAGAACGGTGTGGCGGTGTGTGGTAGACAGGGCGGTTCTGATGAACTTGACAGCTGTGCCGGACACACATTACTCAAAGCACGAACCATTACTCACGAACAACGCTCCGCGCGCGAGACCTCTTACTGTCGAGTGCCACTGCACTATGGGACAACCCTCGCGTCAGAGCGTAGCTATCGGCTAGTCGACCGAAGGCAAGCTAGCCGTCCCCAATCGTCACTCGTTCTAATGGCTTCCTTTGTACTGTTATCATTATTATCTGTAGATTTACAGTCCTTAACAGACCTAGACATCCTTGATCTGTTTCGACATTCTATAGAGCTAATTGGACGATTTATCAGCACGACACAGAAAGACGTGGGATTCGAACCCAAGAATCCCGCAAACAATGCCCACGCTCATCTCCACAACACTTCGGTATTCCGTGAGATAATGGGGCGCCCTTGAACAGTGGTCGTTAAGTGTAATTACTGTGTTAAAAGCGATACAATTAATGCATGGTTAGTACAGAAAAAAACACATGCGCACTTCCTCACTGAAGTTGGTGTCCTGCTTGTGGAGGAAGTCGAGCGAGCACGTACGAGGGTTCCCGTCCAACTTTGTCACTAGTTAGCCCGTTTGCCTGACAGCCACAGAAACACGTGCCCGAAATCCTCTGGTTCAACTCCAAACGTTTTGTGACTCCACGTTTATGTTGAAGTAAAAACGATTCTATGATATATGTTTGGTCCAGGTTTAAGCTGCATTATAACAAAGCATTGTAAATGCAGGTCAGCTTGGGGTATAAATGAGAGACAATCTGGGAGGAGTGCTTGAAGGGAAGAAGATATCTGTACGATTCTGTAAGGAAACATTTGCTCGACACCGACTGCTTTCACTATCCGCATTTTAGTATAACTGTCACTTTATTTCAACAAGGACCTCTGAAACTTTGGAAAACTTCTACCAGACTACACGGGGCTACAACCCACATGACAGCCATCTTCGTACTCACCGCCGAGGAACCTCAAATCCTACCATCTATATCCTATCCGCGGCGAAACTTTAAAGTCTGTTACCTGCGTCGAAACTTTTCAAAGTTTACCGAGGAATACGATGCAGATGATAAACTTAGCATCAAAGAATTAAGGTGCCAGTTAAACATTAAATAGCGATTAATATACGTTTCTCGTTTTACGCTTTTCCAATATACGCGGTGATTTGCAGGAATTCCACCCCCATGCATAACGAAAGTCTCCTGTACTTGGCAGAATTAGGAGTACACAGAATTATAAGTTAATATTAAATTCATCCCAAGATGACAGGATACGCAAAGTGTGGAATGGGTTAATCTTTGACAGAAAGGGATGCACTCTTGAGTATATGGTTGACCTAATAAACTGTGATATTCCAGAAAGGGTGGGAAATTTCTTAATGTCTTGGTTTCTCATGGGGTAAGTTCTATGGAGCTGGTAGGTTTGTTAGGCGATTATTAAAAAAACATAGAATCTGTTGGAATAAATAATCAATGAGGAATATGCTTTGCTTTGATAAATTAGGTTAAGAAAATAGTATAAATCTAACAAATCACTGAATGGCTGAGAAAACAAAAGTAAGATAAAGAGAGGACTGTAAACGGGATAAAGTGTAAGAAAAGGGTACAGAGCTGTGAGCCGAACACGAGCTGGATATAGTTCTGTCATGCGAACATGTTAGCAATTAGTGATGGATAATTAACCTGAGCAGATACGATGGCACGGCACAGAGAGAGAGAAACATCAGAGAAGCATCAGAAGGTTGAGAGAAAACAACTAGTACGTACAGCTACGTCGAAGATATCTAACAGTTGAAGAGAAGATTTCTGTCTTCTAGGTTACAGCGCAGTCTGATCTCGTCCAAACTCTATTTTGGATCAACTTCAATACCATTCTAACTAAAAGTCTAACTCCATTGAGCAAAGTCCTTTTTAAGTAGCCAGACGAATTACCAGCCTTCTATTCGACCAACAGTTTCATTATGTTTCCACAAGAATAGGCTACTGGAATCTGTCCTGGGCCAGTTTGATACAATCACCCATCTCACAAAAATGGATTTGACGTAAAAGATGACCGTACAACCGACGTTTCTATAGCAGACTCGGTCCTCATCATAAGACATCTGATACATCTGCTGCGCCCAGAATGTCCCATATCGGACATCCTGGTTGAATGCCCTTGAACACGTCAGTTAATTTATAACGGATATTCGAAAGTTACACCTCGGCATTGTTATTAATTAAAATAATCTGTATGCTACGAAACGGTTCGAGAATAAACTTGTACATTCTTCGCGGAAGACTGTAACATAATACACAAAACGTTTTGAAGATGCATTTACCAAAATGAGATGTTGAACATTTCATTTAGCAGTGTTCTCTTTCGTTCAGTAAACAAAGTAGCGTAAAGCCGTGTGAAGTGAACTACAAATTCTATTACAGCTCCAGTCAAATAACTCTGTCTCGTCTTTGAGAACAAGCAACTCCTCCTCCTTGGATATGAAAGGAATTTATCGGAAAGTCGATTAGACGACAGACAGGCAGATTCTACTGACTTCGTACAATAGTGTCATTAAACTATATTTGTAACATATTTATTGTAGTAAATAACAGTTTAACGCATAAATAACTGACAAAAATAATGTAATTCCTCAGGAAAAAATGTTCATTTGTTTAAACCTCGCATTTAACTTTTACTACATGAAATTAAAATCGTTTCTAAGCCACTGCACAAGGTTTCTTTACATTTTGAATCCTTTGAAGCCAGAGAGAGAGAGAGAGAGAGAGAGAGAGAGAGAGAGAGAGAGAGAGAGAGAGAGAGAGAGAGAGAGAGAGAGAGAGAGAGAGAGAGAGAGAGAGAGAGAGAGAGAGAGAGAGAGAGAGAGAGAGAGAGAGAGAGGAAATTGGTGGGGGAGAAGTGAGAGACACTTCGAT
>NW_019060613.1:54803-73568 GCF_000696155.1 Zootermopsis nevadensis | reverse complement strand
GAAATGCACCCACAACGCATTCTGATATCCTAAGAACACATTTCTCATCAGAGTATCGTCGTGAACTTGAGTTATAATGCTGTTCCCCATAAACCTTAAAGCGTTTAAGAAACATCTTATTTTTTTTAATTTATAAAGATGCAGACTGAATTCATGTGTCCATTGACGTGCTTTTGTTACCACGGTAATGAATCGCAGGATAAAATAAATTTCACAAGATTTTCGGACTAGCTGAGCGACTATTTATTTATCTAAAAGTACTCTGTTCCATGTACTTGGTTAGTTTCTCGCTTCACACCTGATGATAGAGGTAGTGTGGTCCTCTGAAACGTCGGCAGAAAGCCAACTTTTGTACGGTAACAGCATCCAAAATCACGCTCAAAATGAAGCATTTCTCTCATTCGAATCTAGTTCCTTCACTAGACATAGATTAGTCCTAATGTTATTAACAAGGAAATTATGTATGCACTTTGAAGTAATTTCTTTAAGAAAACAAATAACCACGTGATACAAGGATATGAAGAGAGGGGGACAAAGAAAATTTCCAAATTCAAAAGAAAGAAAGTCCTTGAGATTCGTGCAGCTTCACACTCCAGTATCATAAACAGAGGGGTTGAATTTCTTCATCAATCTCCTATCGCCTTCTTTTGTTCCCCACTTTTCTGTCCCATTATCGTCGTTAAGGACAGATTCTTCTATTACTACCTTCCTCCATCTTAATACGCCATAGTAATTACATCCGTTGTATTAAAAGTATGTTTGGTACAAAGAGAAAACACTACAGCTGCTTTAACAGAGCTCGGAAAGGAACGCCTCGAAAATTTGTTTTGAAATTAGAAGGGTGGCAGAGATGAGAGGGGGACATAATGGTAAGATGGGAGGGTAATATCGTGACGAAGGCAATGAAGTCGACAGTTGTCTCGCTCCACCCTTCATGTAGCAACAAAACATCCCCTTAAGCTGCTGCTGTTAAAAGACAATGACGAAATGTCTACACAAAACAGGGTAACATTTCTCACAGCAGAGGATGTTTACAGCGCGGTCGAAACACCCCCAGAAGCTCCTCTTTCAGCAATACAGTTACAGTGTGAAAGAATTTGAGAAAATGTGTCAAAACCGCGTTAATATTATGAAACAAGATCGCCGGATTCACTGTACGGAGACCCGGGTTCGCTCTGACGTCAGTTCTTGTGGGATCCGTGGCATTGGAACTTTCTCAGTATTTTGACTTTACCTTGCCAACATCAATCATTCCACCGCTGCTCCATACTCACTCATATATCTGTTGATAAACAATCGGTCAGTTACAGGCCAAGTTATAAAGAAACAGTTTCAGACATCACGAGAATACGGATGTGAAGGTGACGGAAATAATTAATTATCGAACTGGAAGTTTACAACGACCAATTCAAAAGTATTCAGAAGATACTCCTGCTAAACATTTCACTGTGGAGTAAGAAAAGATGCCCATTCTGAGAACGGCAAACATCTTAAGGAGGATGTTAATTTATGTAGTAACGTTATGAATGCAAAGTTTATTTTCCAGGAGCTACTACGTAATTAGCCTCGGGGACAAGACCTTGTCTGATAGATCCCCTTTAATATGATATGAATAAAATATATACGAGCAATCTTACTTCGGAAAAGGTTCGCTCTAAACTTATCAACCTCAAGCGATGAAGAAATAGAAATACATAATTTATTGTATAATTTACTTTAAATACATTACCCCCATCTCTTCCATGGGAACTGAAGGTCTCAAAATTCCTGTAGCTTTAGCAGCTTCGTTCAAAATTACACTTATATTTTCCGGTAAATTTCAGATTTATTGGCCATTCCACTACACGTACTTAGTAACACCACTTATGGGGTGATTGATTAATAAGGAATGTCGCTACCCATATTGATTATTAGAGTTTGTACGACATAGTAAAAAAGAGCTGAAAGACACGAGAACACCAAAACCTTGCGAGATACGAAAAATGAAGTCTTTGTAAGAGTTACGTATGTTGGCAGTTTGATAGAACAATTTTATTACGAGCAACAGGTTCCAGGAGTGTGTGTGGTGTGTATGTGTGTCAAACTGAAAAGACCGGCGATGTCTCGAAACTTTCTGAACACCAGTCTCACTTAAGAAATGACCAGTTTCAGAACCTGACAGTCGCTGATCAAGAAATTTCATGAATTTAAACAGACCTTAAAATTCACTACCGTGATGGCTAGAAAACGCCGTTGAACCCAGTCACAATCGCATCACCAGACCTTTCAAGATGTGGTTACAGTATCTTTCCAACTATGTCTAGATTTTTCAAATGGTCTATTTCCTACAGATCTTCTGACTACAACTTTAAAAGCATTTATCTTCGTCCTTGACACATTTAAACCCGAGTGTCACTTAACAAAATACAGACAACAATAATTTAGGAGATAGTATCATGTCTGTCACTAATAATGACGCTTGTAAACAATTTACCGTTGAAATAAAAATCTGTGCACGTATTCATCTGAGCTAACCACGTTGTGTAAAGGTTCGCACTTTTTGTTCTTTTTTTTTCTTTTTAAGGCTTATGGAGACAGTAGCTAACTACGTGCACAAAGTCTAAATGTGTACGTGGATTTACAAAGTTTTCATCCCATTGTATCCTACACGTTAGTTACCCACAGCAAGACACATCCAAAAGCCAGACTCGCCACTTAAGTATCCTTTAGCTCAGTTTTCTGCAGTACTTTAATCCGCAATTAAAAGAAATCCTCAAGCTTCGTGCTTGGTCGGAAAGAGACCAACGGACCTAAAACAGGCTGCCTGTTGGATTGCGGATACTTCATCAACCTTTCAGTTAAGCTCTGCCCTAGACAGATCTAACCACATTAAGTCCCTAAGGCTAGACGAGAGTATAAGTTCACCATGCTTAACTACTCGCTCCTTGACACAACAGAATTATCTTACCGCAACATGATGACTGAATGATGTCTATATGGTTTACACAGGACTAATCTTCTCACAGAAGTAGCTTCTGGTTAGCTGCCTGTTATTCAAAGTCACAATGACCTGATCAAAAATAAACAGTCAGTCTCCTTTCCTCTCCAGCACAATCGAAACCTATTCGTTAACTTAATAGCAAATTTATAGGTCTGAAAATTATTTATATCGACTCTTAATATAACAGACGACATCCGTCCGACTGGTTAAGTGTGCCGTTCGTGGCATGAGGAAAGAAATTAAGAATAAATTTCTGACGGTTACGTCTCTCATAGCAATAAACATAAAGCTATGGTAGCGCCTCTGGTGAGGTCTGGTAGAGAATGCTTTTCGTGCGAGTCTGAGAAATTTTTTAAAAAAAAATTGAATTTCCGATGCGATTTGCAACTAGCTGTATTACTATTCTCCACAGAAATAACATCCGATCCTGTTAACTATAATGAACCGCATTAGTCAGTATATTTATAACATCAAAGCTCACCAAAGGAAATAATCTTGAGACAATTCCATTAACTTCCCATTCTCACAACAATTTTCCCTATAATTTAACTCATATTATTCTCCTAAATCATAGGCGTTCCAAGTAGCAGGTTTTAAAAAGATTTCCTCATCAAAATTCTGTATAAATTTCTTGTCGCCTCATCCTTTCAACATATCCTGTCGTTAGTAACATTCTGTATTTCACTATCCTAACAACAGTAAGCTTATCTTGCTTATCATCTACAAACGATCTCAAATCTAGATGGAATCTTACAAATTTTAAAACCGAATAGACAACAATTGTAGAAGGCATTCCGGTATTATGTCTTTAAAGTCGTTTTTATCAGTTGGAAATATTTTGAAACATTCTCATGGTATAACTCGCATGAATCATTATCTTAAATTACCACGGAATATGGATGAGCCGGGATAGCTCAGTCAGTATAGTGACTAGCTACGGGCTGGACGACCGGGGTTCGATCCCCGACGGGGGCAGAGGATTTTTCCTCTAGCCTCCGCGTCCAGACCGGCTCTGGGGCCCACCCAGCCTTCTCTACAATGGGTACCGGAGTCCTTTCCCGGGGGTAAAGCCGGCCGGGGCGTGATGCGGACCACTCACCCCCATCTAGTGCCGGGGGCAAGGAAGAGAGGAGCTATACCTCCTCTCACCCCAAACGCCTACATGGCGTATAGTGGGACAAACTTTACTTTACTTTACCACGGAATATGAAATACATCTTATTTCTTTGATTATTTAAGACGTCCTCCATTACTGAGGCTCCCAGATTTTAGAAACTGTAAAATGCGAAAAAGGTTCGTCTTAAAATCGAGTATATTCGGTGTACAGTTTACGCAATTCTAACGCAAAGCCATACTGCAACGCGCATTCACAGTGTTCGTAAATAGTAGCACAGATTATTACTCTCCACGGTCTATACAAAAGATAGCAACGAAGTGGAAGCTGACTGCCATTTCTCTTTTGTTGATCCCTTGCAGCTATTGATAAATCGCTGTGTGTTCAGTAGAAATCTTTGTTTCTTCAAAAGCTTTTCTAAAGTTACATCTAGAAAAAAAAAACAATATAAAATCTCCATCGTTTGTTTTCCCTTTGCTTTTGACATTTCTACTCACTCCTCTCTGCTTTTAAAAGAGATCGAAAGAACACAGGGTGGATACAATGGAGTGATACTAACTTACATAGAAAACAACCAACAATTCTGTAATTTTATATCTTCTATCGATCTCGAATAACTTCGACATTGTTAATAATGCCTGGGTTCATATCAAACCCATAACGACAACTGCGAGACATAGGATGTACGATACTGTTATATAAGGGGCCTTGGTTACTGTGTGTTGTATTGCAGTGAATTCGTATAGGTAAGAAGCCTTGTGATGCACACATCTCTCGTCCAAGATGTCGTACTAATGTCTTAATTAATAAATTAATCAAAAAGCACGCTAAATTTTCTCACAATTCTTTCCTGGACATACGTTAAGTATGGCCAAACATAGCAATGCCTCCTTTGCTGTTAAAACATGAGAGACTTCAAAAAACTGTTGTCAGTGACACACAGCAAACTGCGTCTATATTCCCTCTTTCTACATCAAAAATAATGAGCCGGGATAGCTCAGTCAGTATAGTGACTAGCTACGGGCTGGACGACCGGGGTTCGATCCCCGACGGGGGCAGAGGATTTTTCCTCTAGCCTCTGCGTCCAGACCGGCTCTGGGGCCCACCCAGCCTCCTCTACAATGGGTACCGGAGTCCTTTCCCGGGGGTAAAGCCGGCCGGGGCGTGATGCTGACCACTCACCCCCATCTAGTGCCGAGGTCAAGGAAGAGAGGAGCTATACCTCCACTCACCCCAAGTGCCTACATGGCGTATAGTGGGACAAACTTTACTTTACATCAAAAATAAGTATTTTTCACTCAACTCCCGAAGAATCACACACCTTCCTCGCTTACCATGAAATGCGAATCCCAAGCTAAGACGCAGGTGTATGTATATTTTGGCCCGTCTAATGGCAGTCCTGTTTAGCGTATTAAAGAGAAGCATGACCCTTTACACACAATGTTTCCACCGCACCAATCTTCCGCCAAGATTTCTCTCTCTCTCTTTTTCGACGTCGTTTGGAAGAAAAAGAAGAAGACGGACGGTATAAAGAAGTGTTGGACGAGGTTGGAAGAGAGTAGTGACGCTGTAAACGGATTGTGGAGAGGTGAAATTTCTCCCGGGGTTTAGCGGGTGATGGAGCATGGGTCCCGAAGGACAAGGGAAACGGACGGAATAGGGCACACGAGGTGGGGTCTTGTAAGCGAGGAAACACTCAACTGGGAACGATACGTAAAGAGGAGGGTGGGGGGGAGCATGCTACTGGCTATTTTATCCAGAGCTGTGTTGTGTTGTTTTGTAAGAAACAAGAAACAGTCCGCTGAGATGTGGACTTAGAACAGTACAGATGAAATGGTTGCAACGGAAGATATGATAACACGTAAAGAAAACTTGTTCATTATATGATTTATCAGTGTTTTACAACCACGTGTGATGGAATGAATTAATATGAGCTCAAAAGAGCAAACGAAATTAAACTTAAGTTCTCGTTCTTAATGCACTAATCGTCCGTTAGTTAACTATTCATAACGCCCACATTCTAGCGTAATTAACGGCGAAGATTGTTACACGACGTATTAAGTGACGTATTCCCAGCGATGCCTATTGTAACTACTCTACTCTCCTACAAAATTCTGTAACAAGAGTCTATATTACCCATAGTCATCGAGCATCTGACGTAATTTGGGTGGAAAAAGTCTTTTACTATCTGACTAACTCCACTAGACAGAGTCCCCTACGCAATTATTTCGTTATTTATTTATTACATATTTACTTATATACTTCCGTATTTCTTCATCCATTTTCATTCATGTATTCATTGATCAATCCATCAATTTATTTGTGTTCTATTTAACTATGCTGTCAGCAGCTAAGACTATATAGCGTCTAATGAAAGTACGATTAATGAATAATAGGGCGATGATCGCCCTGATGATGGAGGCAGCAAGGGCCTCTTAAACGTTGGTAAACTTTTACCAGAGTACACGGCGTAACAACCCTGAAGACAGCCATCTTCATGGTTGACGATTTTTACACTGATAATCATATGCAATCCAAAAATACGCTTTATGGACAACACGCGGAGTTATTAAATGTAAAAGCAGATTCTTCATATAAATACCAATACGCGTTAAAGGGTTGAAAGGAGCACGTTCAGGTCGAGAAACTACATTTATTGATGGCCTAATCAGAAGAAGAATAAAACAAAATACATAATGTGGGTCTCATTAAGACTGAAAATTCTATTTTAAACTTTTTTGGCTATAGTAAATATTCAACAAAATATAATAAAACACAGTTTTTAACTCTGCTGAATGACATGTCTTTAACATGATTAGTTTAGCAATAATGCGAGACAAACACAAACAAACAGTTCAATTATTTATTTAAATCGAATATTGATAATAATAACGTAATATTTACATTCCTAAGTAATTCTATATAAGGTGAGCACTGTATCTGTTTTTGTAATTTTCCGCCATTTTATGTCTGAGATCGAAGAATTTAAAGCCTCAGTCTGTCTGTCTGTCTATCTTTAGAAAGTCTTGCAAAACCCGCTCGAATGAATATTGTGTTTGCAGACAAACGAAGCGTTAGGCTATGGTAGAAATGCGATGAGACAGTAGACAGTGAAGGGCTTATATGATGGTCCTCATATCAATTTAGTACGCTGTGATTAGTCCAGATCACCCCCCTTCCCCCCATATCCTGTATAAACGTTCCTCCCTTTTGCTTCCAGAATCCACTCCCTGCTTCAAGCATCTTCTCTTTCTGTTGCCATGGTTTAAACAGGTTGGAAGGCGCACCGTAAGTTCTAGTGAAGCGTACTCGGAAACAGAAATCCACGTCTAGAAATGATTTGTACAGATCAAGAGCGACCTAAGTAACCACCTGCAAATGATCACCAGCCAAATCAGCAGTAGGGAGCGAAGGTTTTCTTATAAATCTGATAGTCGCTCAGATGGTAAATAACTACCACTACATGTCCTGTGCCAGAGTAATCCAGTTAATACACTCACACCTTACTTCTTTAATGAAATAGGTATCAATAGTGACCTATCAGATTTTCTGAGTGATAAGATTTACTGATTCTCAAATCTAAATCCCGTCGAATCCAGCCTCAGTAATCATTCCATAATGAGATGTCATTAACATATTTGTCCGTTCCTCTGGAACATTTCAAAATCGTGAAGAAAACTACGAAAGGCTGTTTTCTGAGTTGTACTTCCGTGTACTTTGGTAGAAGTTTACCAACGTTTCAGACTACACGGCGATACTATCCAAAAGACCGCCATCTTCGTTTCTCGGACTGGGACCTGTTCATATACGTTCTTGGCAGATGATCCAGAAGTGGTTTGACATTGCATTCTTCTGTGTGTGAATGGAGTAATTGTTGGGATGCCACGGAGGAAACCTCCGTGTTGCCTAGACCACGGCCTTGCCCAACACAAGAAGAAATGTGTTTAAGATAAATTGTTCCGTTAAAAGCTTGCTTGATGCAGATCACATATTTTAATGAGTTCTTAATTAAACTGTTTCGTAAAAACACCGCAACAGTTCTTTTGCTCTAAAGATTAAAGGGCCCAGTATGTAGCAACTGGTTTATAATTGTGTCCCGAATGGTTTTCTTTTTGTAAATTTTGGATTACTGACAGAAATTAACACAGAACATGGTGGTAGAATGTTCGACATATCACGGGCTCGAATCTCGATTTACAGGTATAGACAATTCCGATTTATGTATTCCTCAGTCTCTATTTGAGATAATGTTCTCGTAGAATATCGCTAAACAAAGTAACCAATGTCACATGTGCCACTTTAGGTTTAAGTGCTTCAATTACAAAAGCGTATTATGGATGATGATTCCATTCCGGCAAATGCACACTTCGAGTCGGGGGTTGGGGAGGGGGTTAACGCGGTGTCCGCGTGTAATCCTTGCCTCTGAGAGAGGGGGGAGGGGAGGGCCCTCACCTCCTACTCCAAGTAGTTGAATCAAGTTGAGCTGATGTGCACAGAGAACTTCCAGAACGAGGGAAATCATGACAGGTCTTAAAACTTGAGAATAACCGAAACTGTGTAACATGAATTTCATGTCGTCTCCATAAGTTTTACCAAAATTTTATGTCCCAGTGCATTAGTTGGGCCATGAAACACACAAATTCCACTCATCATAAGAGAACGAAATTTTGAGATTTAATGAAATTTAAGTGTGTACTAAGTTTCCGAACTTGCTTTGGCTTATTGCGCTTTAATCGGATACAAGAACTCAAATGCATCTACGCCCTCAGTGAGCAGACTCAAACAGTTTCCGACATTGCAACAACTTCAAGCGTTCTCTGTACAAAGATCATAAAACAAACGTATTAAGGACAGGCAGAGTTTGGATATCCCCCGTTTATACTGCCATTTAAGAAATTCCACAGGAACGTCTTTATATACTGATTTTTCATTACTATCTGCGGTGGCGTAGCATTATGATGAGGTCCGTAAATAATTTTTCCTTGCATTAAACTGCACGACAAAACAGCTGTGGATATAATATCGTTATTCATTAAACTACATGCATTACCTTAGCAACCAGAAAGCACAAATGACGAAGTAAAACATGGTACTAAGTAAATTCTTCTGTACCAATGGTTCCCGGTGGTAGGTAAATAGCTGTGAAGGAATGCAGTAATAAATAACATTTATAATTTAAAAAAATCACGATAATTATCATAATCATACTTCGAACCACGTACTCTCATTCACTCCTATGCCATCGACATCTGAAAGCAGTGAACTGAACCCAGGAAAGACATATATGATATCTTGGTTTGATGCTGGTAATGGTATATTATAAAGACCATCGCAAAGCGTTCGTCTAATTCATTTGCTATTCATGCTTTAAGTTCCTTGCGGTAAGTGAAGCGTGAAAAGGGGTTTACCAATAGCAGGTCTACACTAGATCTTAGTCTCTTTATGTCTCAGGATCCTCCTCCGGGGTTCCAGGCTGACTCCGAGGAGTGGAATAAGAGGGAGATGAATTCAATTTCAACAGCGCAACCCCTAGCCTAGCAAGAAAAGTTATCTCACACCCCACCTTCAGTCCCCCACGACGACACCAGACTGGTTCAGTTTGCTCATAACACAAGAGTAACGTAACATTCCGGCAAGTTCAGTACTTTACATACAAGAAACATTAATCGAATAAAACAATTCCATAAATTATTTCAAAATTAATAACTTTACATCTATAAAAGTGTTAATAACTGCTAGCTTCAATTAAAACTTGCAAATTTTCAGATTAACGCATACATAAAGTAACCCTTGACAGTCGCGACATGCTTTAGTATCTACTTCCGTCATCAGGCAACTTTTAATTGTTCACTAGCCGTCACTGTTCAGTTTAATACAGCCTCTCTTACCGTCTCTGTCCTTTAATCATTATCTGTTGGGATTAATTAATTACAATTTCCCACGTAAGACAAAGAATGTTTCAACAGAATTACAACCGACATCTATCCGTAGGATTCATTACTTCCTCTCCTTCAAAATTACGTAATTCTGTACTGTTTTATTTATTTCAGGCACTTGTGTAGGCCAAATTATTAGTAAACTGGCAATTTTGTGTTATTTAGTCTTATTTTAAATAGTCGTAAAATTAATATATTTCAAATAACACGCAGTAAACCCAGTAATCACACCCGCACCTCCAAACAATAATTACTCTTGCGTATTTACAACACGGAAATCATTGAATAATAAACTAGCACTGTAGTGTTAAAGCTCATATGTTCAACTCTACAAAACTTTCTCCCACAACTGGACACATTTTTAACCACATTATCACAGATCGTCGTAAACATGTCACTAAAATCTATTTTAATGTTATCATCGTATGTGTTTTCCAAGTCTTTCATGTAGGAGTTTTCACCAAAATTCTATAAGCATTTACTGTATCCCCATCTTAACCGCATGCCCACCTCAATGTAACTTCATACCCTGCGTAATTCGTGTACCTCATTAAGTTACCCTTTATCGTACTGTTTCTGAACATTCCTGTATTATAAAACTGCTACCAGCGTAACCCATTAAATAAATAATATTAAATAATATTTAAGAATTCAACACGTGCAGCAAAAAAAAAAATAACAACACTTCTTCATTACAAAGATCGACTTGTTAACGCTGTCTTATGTAAATGATCGCTGTTTACAGTAAGAAACACACGAAACACATTAATACAAAATTCAGATAGTATTAAAAATATATTAAAATTGGCCGTCAATCACAATATAAGATAATTAAAAGATTAAAATATCATTTTTCGTTCCGTATCGAGTACTCGATTTACATATGGAACATTTACGACATGTTTCGGCTATCATAGAGCCGTCATCAGGTGTTATGTTATAAACTTTTTAACTGAATTACTGATTTTTAATGATTTTTAGTTTTCATTTTTCTTATCATTTTCTCGTCCTTCATATTGTATCTTCATTCGTTGTTGTGTCGCATGTCACTAATATGATTGTATGTCGTAGTGATGCCAATGTTGTGTATATTGGACCGAGAAGTAATATCGTAGCAGTATTAGGAGAGATTGGAGGTATACTGTATCGGATCGTGGCTGGTTATATCTTACAAAATTCAGAGTTATTAACTGTCAAAGTAGATGGTAAGTATACTTACCACTGGTGTTTTTGAATGCTACACAATATTCATTCCTCGTTGTCCTTCGCAGACTAAAAATAATTCCCGTTCTCTTGTGGCTTCGTACAGACATATTACGTTACTCGACGGTAACCTAGCAAGCCGCTCTCGCCCGCTCCTATCTTCCGAGATTCACCACATCCGCCCCCACCAATGAAGTAGATCTCTTGTTCTTTGGAGGCCATCAGAGCTCTCCTACAAGCAGTGATTTCTTAGCTCATAACAATTTCTTGTTTCTCTAACTTCTACCCTTCTTATACTCACCCCTAACCGGCTTTATCTTTGGTGGTCCACAGTCAGTACTGTGAATGCTACGTCATCAAATTTTACACTTATCCACCCTTCCAACGGTACAGTCACGGTTCACAAACTTCAGCTAAATGTCAGAAGTAAATTAAGAAAACAAAACCCCGGTCCGGTCCCTTCATTTGTCACTGAATTTTATTTTTAACGTAAGATCAATTGTAAATTTTTTCGAAATAAATTCAGTGAAATTATTACGTACGTAACTACTACTCAGAGATCGTGGCATGATGCAGTTCTCACGTGTCACAACCCAAAAGACCACAACAGCTAGACGAAAAGTGTCTTGAGAGCATAATCTGAGGGAAACATCTGGAACTAAGCTGGAGGACTTAACATGAGCATGGAGAAACCTGAATAATGAGGAGCTTCACAATTTGTGCTAATCACTAAATATAGGTTAGTGAAATCAAGGGGGTTAAGACAGGCGCAGGTGATAATATCTCATGAGCAGAAAGATAACACGCGTTGAGATATACCACGCCCACTTCGTTTCAGCTTCTCGTCTATCCACTATTCATGACTATCGTTTCATCTCATACCATTTTATACACGCCTAACCTTTGCAGTTTAAACACAGTCGTTAACTCACATAAAAAAACTAACATATGATCTGCATCAACATTATCATCACGTCTTTGTCATTATCACCAAAATCTTCACTTCGTGCCTGCATTCATTATCAAAAGCACTTTCTTCGTTTTTGCCATCCGCTTCTTTGATTCTTCATGTTTTTCTTTGGTATTATTTATTTTTAATTCATTTTTTTAATATTATCTTTCTTCCGAGGGTACCTCGTTAACTATAACCTTCTCCATTCGTCACACATCCTTTTTTCACAAACTTATCATTGTCGTCACTATGTCCTTCATCTTTACTTATTTGTCATAACTTTACATCCATAATCATCACAGTCATCATCTTCTTAGTCCGGTGCTCAAATTGATTTCCCATGTTCCTGTTCCTCACCACGTGTACAGCCTATAAGTCTTCGTATATCGTAACAGTGGAATTTTACAGTGTTTTAACGGGGGTAACTGTCCGATCCTCGGTCGTCGCAATTGCTCCTGGCGTCATCAACACACATTTTATCACTGACGCAACTGGCAAGAAAGAACCCTGACATGTAATACACAGTAAAAGTAGTCTATTTAGTTAGACAAACTGAGAAAAAGTACAAACGCCGACTCTGGAACAAAATATCCGTATAGAACGATGTCAAATGTTTGCCCGAAAATGACTTCCTGAGTTGAGTTAAACATACGAGTATCTCAGAAACGTTTATACTTCTACGTGAAGCTTTGAGAGATGAAAGGAAAAAGTAAGCCGTTCCGACTGAACACCTGTCCTTTGAGCAAAGAAGTTGAGATGAAGGGTAACAGAAAATAACACTGTCGGACTCAGGTTGCAGCAATATACAGCTATTGTAAAAGCAGCACAAATGGAGAGGAAACTTTTAGAAGGCTACACAATATTACAGAATGAAAGGAGAAATTGAATAAACCTTGGGTCACATATTAGGCACACCGGTTCTTTGTGTAACATATGATGGTGACGGGTTATAACATCTGCATCACCCTGAACTCGTTCTTCCTGCAATAAAAACCCTTACACCACGCACTCCAATTGAATGGAGTCATTGAGCAGAACGAATCATCACGTACAAGCACAAACCAACGAGTATTTATCTAGTTACACTGATCAACTTAGAAATCAGCAATTTTTTTTCAATACAAACGCAGTGAACAATGACATTTCATCATCTGTACAAATGATCACACAATCTTGAATTGGTCACTGTTATAAGCACGATGACAATTTAAACTATTACGCCTGGCGACTGAATGGAGTACAATTCTAAGAAGGCATCGGCCACAGACTTAACACCGACCCAGGAGTAGATAGAAGATAATAAAATTGATCACAATCTGAAGATTAACACGTAAAGTTGTTCTTTTACACTTTGACCATCGTCTAAATTATAAATTTATAATACCACAAAGTTTCGAAAGTTTAATCCTGCTTTCGTCTTTAAGTAAAAAGGGGGGCAGACTTCACGCGCCACCTTCGCAGAAGACAGACGTCTTCGTCCTAGCCGTCGTCAGAACACGAGATTTCGCTCATTTGAAAAGAAGGTCTGACGGACACTTAAAAGACCTGAAGAGATAGGCAAAATGCGACGATTGTAAGTGGGGATATTCAGATTCAAGGACGGGAATCGAACTTACGACTACTTCTACAAAAGAAAAGTTCTAACAAGTGGAACGGAAAGTACGGTCTCTCGTAAGTAATAGCTTTTCTATGCATATCTGTGGCACTCAGGTAATGTAATTGTATATATAAACGTTTGGCTGGGAAATCAACATGTGTGTGTATTTGTAATATAAATTAGTAGAAAACACATGTGACATTTTATGACCGCTAACATCCGCAGTGCTTATGGTATGCAGATGTTATATTCAACAGGGACAAATCGATTGCAAAAGCCTTATTAAATTTTACAGCACACGTAAATATTTCTTTGATAACAGTGTCCCATTACATGAAGTAAACTACAGAAAAAAATATATAAACATTCTAGGACCAGACGTATAAAAAAGGTTCCAAAACATTAGAGAAACCAGGATTTATTAAACCGTAGATCGCGTACAGATTAAAAATTTATACTCTAATATAAACATTAAATAACACTAAATTATTTTTGTTATACAAAGCCATATATTCAAACACTACTACAGGTACTTGAAGTTTCTAAGTTTCACGCTGACGTGGTCAAGGAATTAAGATTAATGATTGTATAACGGTGGTCTAGAGGTTAGAACGCTAGCCTTGTAATCCTGGGGTCCCGGGTTCAATTCCCGGTGGTGCCCAGATTTATAACTTGTGTTGGGCAAGGCCGTGGTCTAGGCAACACGGAGTTTTCCTCCGGGGGCTTCCCCGGTTTCTCCGTGGCATCCCAACAATTACTCCATTCACACACAGAAGAAGGCAATGGCAAACCACTTCTGGATCATCTGCCAAGAACGTATATGAACAGGTCCCAGTCGGAGAAAAGGATGGAAGGATCCTGTTCATATGGACCTGTCGTCAGACAGAACACTAATAATAAAAAAATAATAATAATATAATTGGGCTGTTGTTAGCTCAGATTAGGTTCCCGCAGAGGGCTCTTATGAACATGATAATGAATTTTGTGGCTCCGTAAAAAACTGAGACTTTCCTGAGAATCTGAGAGACTATCAGCTTCTGAAGCAGGACTATGTGTCACAGAGTAAATTAATCGATTCCACTGCTGTTTTGCGAAAGGGTTTTAATTCTTCCTGGCAAAGATTTCTCATTTAAAAACCACAACTTAACTTAAGTTTCGTCTTCATCAACTATTAATTATTACCCGTTCGAAGAGAGGGCAACAACGATTCGTCCATCTCTTTCTAGGTCTTCTATTTCTTCTTCACCGAAGAGATCTGTACTCCATAAATACTCTGGTTATAATTAATACCTGGGATTTTTTTTACGAGAATCATTTTTACTGAATAATCTAAAAGAAAGAAGACTCCTAAAATAACAAAACTTATTTCTATACTTTGGGCAATATCTAATCTCTGTAATCGTATGAATATACTTACTAGAAAATTCAGACTATATAGGTCATATAACAGGGCTAAAAAAAATCGCTTAAAGTGTTTATAACCCGGAGGGCAAAGAGTTAGACTCAGTGAGACGCCTGGAAAAATCCAGCGGTATTCTAGACGTAATGAGCAGATAAGTAAGCAGACCGGCTATTTTCCGTGTTAAAAATACTTATACGCTGGAAAGAAGTCAATATATCATCATTCATCCGTTGGGAAAGCCGCCCCTGAAATGGAGATATTTAAGAAAGAAAGAAAGAAAGAAAGAAATAATCGACAGATTGCATGATCCGCTTCTTTATACGCCGAGTAACAAGCACGCGATTTATACCACTGGTTTATCACGGACCGAAACAGACGTTCACGATATGGAGGATTCTGAATGGAACACTCTTTTCAAGACCATCTTAGTTTACTTTCGTTATTGAAATTTCTCTCAGGTTGACGTTAGACATTTTCTTTTCGCACGGTGACGAGAATTAACTTTCATAAAGCCAATTTTCCTAATGGGTGGTTCCCTAAGTTCATCCAGTTTCACTTTTATAAACTGTATCATATGGAAAAGTGTCATTATATATTCAAAACTTTAAATCAAGACAGAAATAAAATAAGGAAATGAAAAATAATTTCGGTGATATAAGTCTCCCAAACACAGGAATAGACAGCAACACAGGTGTGTGGTACAGAGTGTGGGAAGAAAAGAGGTTATATTTGCAACTCAAAGCATTGGATAATCATCTGCATTTCAATAGCTTGATATAGTAACACAGAGCTCACATCAGATATAGCTGAGGGATAGTAATGTATTGTACGTACTTGAATTTTTATTATGTTCCAGCAACAGTAGACGTGCATATCCATTCATATTAACAGACTACATTGAGCCTGATTTAGAATAGCATATCATATTACGACAGTTAAAGGATTTGGGTCTATTGTATCGAACTTCGACCTATGAAATTTGAGGTTCCCACGGCCATTGAAATAACGATGTTGGTCTCCAAGGTTATATAGAGAAGCGAAAACAACTTGGCGCCTGTGGGTGATGTCACAATTATAAGATCTCCAACCTCAGATAAATGTTTTCAGCATGGTGTGACCGTTATCGCTACGAGCCGCTCGTAACGGTCGCTCAAAGGCCAAGTTCTCTGCCCGTATCTGTAACGCTGTGTGCGCTTGTACGAACAACTCCCTCGTCAGACAATACCATAAATATTACTGATTTTAAATAAATGTTTACAACATAGCAATGAATTGGTGGTTTCTAATGTTCTCAAATATTTAACTAAATATATAATCAAATATAACATTCAAGTTATATATTATATGTTGAATTACCACCACACATATTTTATCCGGTAGGCTTATGGTCATTCTATTACACAGCGTAACAAGCTAACAAACAAATACACACTTGTAATTCACATTAAATAATTCAAGCCAAGGCACTGTGTTCGAAAGTCTTCAGTTAACAGATACCTTCATGGTATTTCAGTCTCTAAGTAAAGCGTTTGAAAATTTTATGCAAATATATTTATTATACGACCGCCACGGTGGTCTAGCGGTTAGACCGCTGGCCTTGTAATCCTTGGGTCTCGGGTTCGATTCCCGGCGGTGCCGGAATTTATAACTTGTGTTGGGCAAGGCCGTGGTCTAGGAAGCACGGAGTTTTCCTCCGGGGGCTTCCCCGGTTTCTCCGTGGCATCTCAACAATTACTCCATTCACACACAGAAGAAGGCAATGGCAAACCACTTCTGGATCATCTGCCAAGAACGTATATGAACAGGTAGGATGGAAGGATCCTGTTCATATGGACCTGTCGTCAGACAGAACACTAAATAAAATATATTTATTATACGTTAATTAAATTAAGACGTCTGTGATATGACTGATAAGGAACTTGATTCAGTAACAAAATGCTTAGATTTGGATAGGAACCGTCTTGGTAGGTGCCGACGTATTAAGTAGACTGAAGAAAATGTTAAAATGTGCAGTCAAGAAAAGATACTGATAATGCAACTGAACTAATGAGAAAAGGGCCCTTTTGGTGATTTGGCGTCGGCGATAAAGAACATTCTGGATTCATATTATAGCCCGAGATTCTTTAAAGATCACTAAGATCTCCAACATATCGACAAGCTCACACCGCCACGAGAAAAACATGCATTTATTCCGATAAATAACAGTTGGAAAGGCCCTCTGAGACCCAGTCTTACCATAACCCAGAAGACCAACTTAATAACCGCGTATCTGCTAACGGTTATAATTTTATTTATTCTCAGGGGATGGTAATAAAATTAAGCAAGATGTCAGTTACTGCGAGCATGAAGTTGAATGTTTTCTAAGAGTTCTATAGTAGAAGTTTACCGATGTCTCGGAGGTGATTACTATATCCATCATCAGGGCCACAATCGCCTCGATACTGACGTCTCAGAGGTGGTTTCTGACTCAATCAACATGGTCAATGCCCTGATGATGGAAGCAACAAGCACCTGCGAAACGTCGGTAAAATTCTATCAGACTACACAGCGCAACACCACACACAAGGCAGCCATCTTCATACTCGCCGCCGTGAAAACACGAAATCTCACATATTTATCTTTGACACACCAAAACCACGTTTCTATTTTTTTTAATAGTTGTACTGGTTGCAGCGGTTGACTGATCATGTTTGACTCAAATCTGCATCGATTGTGTTAAGCTGCAATCACAGAAGAGTATGGCTGCTGCCCTAAGGGAATGATCAAACTTACAGACTCAAACCGGACATGCATGCGGTGTACTAGTGATATTGGCCCCTAACCATAGGCATCTACACATGGCACTGAATTATTCAGCCCTTCAGCAGTGGCTACGTAGCTATACACTCGTAACACAATTGTGCCAATTACAAATCAATGATCCCACTGTCAGAAACCGAACTGTTATCCTAGCAGTCATTATCTCGAGAACTGTCACAATGGTATGAATCATTTCATTCCTTGTCCCAACTATGAAGACTAATAGACTACTGAACTCTACTAATTCCTGCTACTTTGGTTACGAATTCCGATGTGGTGTTCACGTACAACCCACGAAACAGAAGGCAGTCCCACTAGTACCAAGTATTGTTAGAATAATCAAATCAAGGAGAATTAAACAGGTAGAGCATATAGCGCACATTAAGGAGATAGGACATGTATGATTCGAGGTTTTCACAGCGGTGAGTATGAAGATTTCTGTCTTCTGTGTTGTTGCGCTGTGTAGTCTGTTCGATGTTTACCAACGTTTCAGAGGTCATACTGCCTCCATCATCAGGGCGATGAGTATGAAGATTTCTGTCTTCTGGGTTGTTGCGCTGTGTAGTCTGGTAGATGTTAACCAACGTTTCAGAGGTCATACTGCCTCCATCATCAGGGCGATGAGTATGAAGATTTCTGTCTTCTGGGTTGTTGCGCTGTGTAGTCTGGCCGATGTTAACCAACGTTTCAGAGGTCATACTGCCTCCATCATCAGGGCGATGAAGATTTCTGTCTTCTGGGTTGTTGCGCTGTGTAGTCTGGTAGATGTTAACCAACGTTTC